>VXBW01001787.1:2747-218681 GCA_013400375.1 Thinocorus orbignyianus
GGAGGAGGAGGAGGAAGAAGAGGGTTGGTCATGTCTGTCTCCCGACACGCGTGGCACGTTTTTCCTCACCGCCCGTGACCTTCGGGCGCTGCGGCAGCACGGCAGGTCGCCTCCTCTTCTTCCTCCTCCTCCTCGCCGGTGCCTTTTGTTGTGAACGGCAGCCACCGTAACCTCCCCGCAGGGCACCTCGTCCCACGCCGGGGGTCCTTCAGCCACCACCTTCCGGTCCTGTCAGCCGTGACCCCCCCACTGGTGACACCCAGCGCCCCCGCGGGGCCCCGGTGTGCTCCCTGCCACCCCTGAGGCTGAAGGGCATTGCCCGGGGGGATGTCCCACCATGAGGAGTGAGGGTCTGGCTGGGTCTGTCCCGTCCCACCCAGTGTCACTTTGGTGGCCCCACTCTTTGGGTCGCTGTGAGGTGTCTGTATAAGGAGCCTGTTACCAGCTGCTGCTGCTTTTTGGTGTTTTGGTGAATTCTGGAAACAAAAAAAAGGTGGTTGGGAACAATGGAGTAAGAAGCCTGCGCCTCGCGGGCTGCCCGGCGTCCTGCTCGGCTCCCCACTTTGCCAGCGGTCGCAATTAAAAGTTCTCTTAAACTTTGCGAGCGTAAGTTTACCTTTTGTGGCTGGTAACCCAGGAACGAGGAAATCCCTGTGCTGCCTCTCTTTTTATGGGCTTTAAAAACGCTATCACTTAATTTTTAAAAGAAGTATGGCTGACTCACCGAGATCTTTCTTCCCACTTTACCCTCCTCCTTCTCAAACATCTTCACATATCAAATATTGCCTTTTGGCTCAAGCCTCAGAAACTGACAGCTTTGTAAAGAAGCATCAGCCGGAGAAGCCAGACTGCGTTCAGTATGCGCTTGGAATTAATAGTACTTAAAAGAAAAGCTTTGAAGTCTTAAGTGTAATTTCACAGGTGCGTTTTTCTGCCTGTTTTTTTTTGCGTGGCCGAATGGCAGATCTCCTGTTCTCGCCGGCTTTGGGCTTGGAGCGTCAGGCCTGGATTACTGCCTTTAAATACCTGTGCAGTTCTGCCGCGGCAGCAGATGGCAAAATATAATTAAGGAGCGGTGTCAGTACCGTCACCTCGTGTGATTTGTTTCCTTGTCCTTGTGGAGGTAAAAGTGCTGTAGTCTGCCATGAGGTGACACGCTTCACCTACGGATGGCCTGGGAAGCCCTCCGGATGGCGAGAGGGCCTGCAAGGCTGGTTGAAGGGCTTACCAGGCCTGTCTGGGATTATTAGCCAGCTGCAGGCACCCCAGGAGAGCCTTCCCAATGATACTCTGCTGGGATGTGCTTGAAGCAGACTGGGAATTTTGGGGGGCACGGTGACCATGCAGCACCAAACTCCTCCTGAGTGAGGGTCAGTTGTGTGTGAGGGTTTGGTTTGGCCCTGGGTGCCCCAGGGCTTCAGCCCCGACCCTCCTGCCCTGCTTTTTTAAATTTTCCTGCAGGAGTTTCCTCATTTCTCTCCCCCAGCTCCACAGCTGACAGCATACTTTTAAGTTTGACCGCTTCTTACAAGGAATAATGTAAATACACCAGTGTCGGCAGAGGTAGCGTTCGGTGTATGTTGCATTTTATTTCACATAACCTTCTGGAGCTTTCTTGCATGAGGTCTGTTTCAGGTTTGTGGCAGTTCCAGCAGCACAGCACGCTCCACTCTTTTCCCCATGTATAGCTTCAGCTCCTGGGGTAAGGCTGCTGGCTGCACCCGGGACCCAAGTTTGGTGTCCTCTTGGCCTTCTCCTGGTCTCTTCAGACTCCAGGACTGTGTTGTAAGTGACTATAGGATGCCGTGTAACTAGAAACTAGTAATTAAGATCCATTTGTTTGTTAGTCTTGCTTTTGGGTTGGTTGTTTTTTTGTTTGTTTGTTTTTTAAGGAATAGTTTTACTTCTTTGCTGCCGAAGGTACTAATGGGCTGCCCCTCGCTCTGATGGACTGTGAGGCAGGTGTAAAAACTGCTGTCCAGAATGAAATTATAATGAATCAAGGCCCCCCGTGAAGAGTTTCTAATGTTGATTAAGCACTTCTACCTTCTCTTCTAAGGCCTACTAAGCCAGCGTTAAAAATACATTACCCCTTTCTTTTCTGTAGGTGTAAAATAACAGCTAATGTTATGCATATGGGAAAGCGTGGTATAAACGTCAGCTGATTCTGTAAGGCCAGCAGCGTTCCCTCCATTTTATTGTTTGATGGAACAGAAAGAAGTCTAAATTACTCGCCTGAAGCTACGTGCTGTAGCGGTGGCAGAGATGGAACTAATCTGTATTTCTGCAGCCTCCGTCCAACATTGTGTCCTGTAGCTCACAGGCTCTTGCTATGAGGCATGGCATCTCCTATGCAGGGACTGCTTTGCGTGCTTGACTTTAAGATTTCCCCCCTCAGCAGTTATGGTATGGACTGTTAGAGTAACAGTATATTGTTAACATAATTATAACATAAAAGAGGCATTTCAGTACAGATACTTTTTTTTTTCCTTTGAGTGATGATCATACCCTGCAGCTGATAGGGACCAGTTGATGCTGTGATGACTCAGCTGTGGGAGTATTACATAAAGTAGGTCAATTTTTAAATTCCGTAGTCTGAAGCAAAAGAGACTCCAGGTTTAAAAGCTATATTTTGTTTATATGCACTGCTGATGTTTCCTGGTTTGAACATAACTGAAAGTTCTTGAGGAGGAGGGAAATGTTACTTGGGGTTGATTCAGGTTTGGGGTTTTTTTTTGCCATTTATATTGTAGTGATTGAATTCAATCAGCTTGAACTTGGGAAGGCAGGGAAAACACCAGCTGCTTTTATTTCTAAAGTTTCCAGTTTGCAGCACTCAAGTGGAATGGAGGCTTGAAGGTAATTTTAAAGTAGGGAAAGGAAAAGCAGAGAGACGTTTATTATTTTTTTTATTACAAGCACCCCGCTTTTATGTGATTTAGCAGATGTGGAATTTGCAGAGGAATACATGCATTGCTGTGAAATCCAAATTTGCATTTAAAACATTCTTCCCCCCCTAGTCCTTTGCATGGCTTTCTTCCCAACTATAAATGTAAACCAAGTGTAAATGATGCATTGTTTGCCTTAGTGGGCAGACAGTCTGAAAACAATAGTGCTGATGGATTTGACTGCCTCTGTGTAAGACAAACGGGACATTAACTCTCAAGTCTAATAATGCAAATCCCAGCCTTGCCAAACCTGAGCTTCCCTTAAATGTTTCCTGATGCTGATGGCCCTGAATGTCCCTGTGCTCTGGGCCAAAACTGCAGCTGACAGTATTTGTGATCTAACTGTTGTTATGACTTCAGAGAGAAGGAAGGGTAAAATGTACCTGGAGTTTAATGCCCAGGTGAACGATGGGGTATGGGACACACATACTTTTTACACTTACTACCATTTTTTTATGTAAAGCATTTTTAAGTGGTAGGAAGCCACCAGGAAACTTAAAAGCTGCAAATCACTTGTAAAATTCAGGTCTAGTATGTGAGGAGTACTTGGTGCTGAAATTCAGATACAGGAAATAATATGTTTGCCAAAATGTATTTGGTGTTCTCTTAGATCTTTAGTGGGTCGGTTGTTTTGCTGGCTCATTGCTACTGGGAATATTGGATGTGATCCTTCTTGGTTTTTAACGGGCAGGTTTTATTTGGGAGCTCTTGATTTTCATTTGTAGGGGTGGGTTTATTTCCATCAGTCACAAAAAACGCTTTCTCAATGAAGCAGTAAGTAGAAGGTTTAAAACCATTTGCCGTTTCAACTTGCTTGGGTTTCACACTTTCCCTCGTGTAATGACATCCTGTTCTGATGTTGTTCCTTCGGTAATCCGGCAGAGGCCTGGTATTTCCAGTGGTGGGCTGTGGGAAAGGAATAAACCCTTTAATTATAGCAGCGAGGGCTTGTTTGAAAACAGGCGAGCTCTCTTCCCCTCTACGTGTGCTTGCTTTTTTCTCCGTCGCTTCCTTATCCAGATGAAAGGTCAGAAGCTGCAAAACGCTGCTGGTTCGACTTGCCATGCAAGCCACGGTTGGTGACGAAGCCTGAGAGCATTGCCACGCCAAAGGCCACGTCTGGAGGCTCTCGGCTAGAGATGACGGCTCCCCGGTCTGCGGGCAGACGGATGGTGTGAGCGTACCCCATCTGCTCCCGTGCAAAGTTTATCAGCTTAATTTATGCTGCCGCGGGAAGCCGTGCGCAGTGACCAGCTTGGCTGAGCACAGAAGCAAGGGGGGGAAAAAAAAATCCCAACAAAAAAAAATGCTCAGGTGGAAATTATTGTTCCATCGGTTCACGTAGTGGCATCTGAAACTGCTTCAGCGTTCCTGCGGCAAACGTCTCATCCAGGGCTGGAGTGTCATCAGCTGTATCCCGAATTTTTGTCCTGGGGAACAGAAACCTCCTTTAATTGGGCATAAAAATGGGATTGTGTGTTTAAAAAAAAAAAAGCATTGAAAACAAAATGAGAAACCCATACTAAGGTCTCCATACACTTTCTAGCATCCTTATCAGGCCTGTGGAGCAAGGGTGGTTTCTGGTCCGGTTTGGTTTAGTGCCTGTAGGATTGATACAGTTGCCATCAGAGATTTTGACACCCCTAAAAGCGGTTTAGCAAAAATGTGGTAGTGCCCCCAGAAGAGTTTGTAATTGCATTGCTTAAGGGGCATGACTTAATCCTTTCTACATGTCTCTCTTCTGTAATCTGCCCGGTCTATCCTACCTGGATTCTTGTGTCCTTTTCTACCTGGTTCTTCCCTCGATTCACTCTGCAAAAGGGCAGCTTTGGATGGTGGATGTAACGATACTGCTTTTACTTCCTAAAGGCTAGAGGAAATGCGAATAGTAAGAACCAAGCTGAGAAACTGTGACCTGCTGGCATGCTCCAGGGGGGCTTGTGGTATTCGTGTCCCTGTGCTCTGCTTTCATTTCTTGGAGCTCGCCTTGCTGGCCTGACATCTTTTGGATGATGTGGTGGTTGCAGGAGATTAGCGTGTTTTGGCACACGCACGCTATGATGACTGGCTAACGATATTTATAAAGTTCAAAAATAAACCTTGGGAGCTTGTTCTGACATAATCTACTAATCTTAGTTTTGCTCTTTGATACTCTGCTGTCTGAGCCAAGTTAGGATAACTATATGTTATGAGCAATTCATTTTTAGCTTTGCTTGCAGATTAGCTTTGAAGCGATGCGTGCTTTTAAATTAAGAATGATGGGAGTGTATTTGGAGAAATTATTGGCTTTTTCAACTACTTGCATATGAAAATCAGCTTTCTGCCTATTTTTGAAACAGATTTATGTGAGTGGGAGTGGAGATACGTGCTCCCCAATATTTCTGGACAATATTGTGTGCTGGCGTTATGACTTGCTGGTTTTTTTTCCTTCACTGCCCACAAGAACAGGATGGTCTTCTCTGCCATTTCGCACATTTATGTGTTAGGGGAAGGACTTTCTTTTCTCTTTTAAGATTGTGCTTTATTTTCTTCTGGATAAAAAAAAAAATATATTGCTACTACTTTGGATAAACTTTAGTCTCATGCTGGGCATCCCACTAGTCACACAGTAAGCTTTTCAGGCTCCTCAGTTACCCCTGGCCCCTAACGACTCTGTTTAAACAGCTAATAACAACTTTCTAGCTACGTTTCTGAATGACCTGCATTTTTAAGAAATACAGAGAGGAACTCAAAGATGTAAGGCAAGTCAAGCAAATTTTTTGAGGTTGCTAGTAATAAAGTGGACAGTAACCAGAAGTCTTGGACAAGTCTATCCAGAGTCTCACGCTTTGAGACTTAGCATTTTATTTTTTTTTTAGATGTAATATGCTGTTCTGAAACTGGGAATCTTTATGCACCAAAAATACATAGTGTAGAAATTGCATTTAGAATTGTAAGTTGCTGCAGGCTACTACCATATGTTTATAGTTTTTTTTTCCTTTTTATAAGGTGCCTGTTAGGCAGACTAAGGGTGATTTAGAGAAGGGATATGTTTCCTTCTTTCTCGCCTTCTTTATTTCATGGATATTACTTTCAGCCAGTTTGTCCCACAGAGTTCTTTTTGGCACATCAAAGTTGTAAGCCAAACCTCTCAGCTGCAGCGTGCATGCTAAAGACCCCACAATACAAATTTCCAACCCTGCACGTATGCCAGATCAATTAACTTCTTAACTCAACTTGAGCTGAAAAAAAATATAATAGAACTGCTTCTGTTTTGGTTTCAGCCCTACAAAACTTGGTCCAGACTTTGAGTTTACAAAACTCGAAGCCAAGCAAAAAGAAGGTTCTCTGTTACTGTTTGTACAGTGGACTGATAGCTAAGCTGGTGTTGTACGTACATGGTTCCTTTTTGGTTGTTGTTGCAAATGACCGGCCTTAATGGGAGTGTTTTGCATAAAAGCATGACATATATGGATGTCTGAGATGTGGTTTTCAGATTGATAGTCACTTTTTTCCCTGCTCTTGAAGCGTAGTGATAATGATGAAAATTCTCGTGGCCTGTTGCCATCGTGCAGACTGGCTTTCTGAAACCAGGGAATGTCCCTTTCAATTTTGGATGTAAAGCAGAAGTTAATGTCTTGGAATAGTACTTCCTCTTCACGTTTCTTCAAAGCTGTGCTACACCCAAGGAAGATTGTAAGAACGAAGTAGTCTTTCTGCTGCTGAGGCCTTTATCTCAAGTTTGAAAAGCGCTTACCAATGTAATTTTTTTTGTTCCAGTTATTCAACGTATAATGGGGACACAGCAATACCACTTTGTAAGACAAGAAGCTTTGTGTTACTTAAAAGCTGGAGCTACAGCATGTTACTGTAACTGTAACTTGTGAATTATTTATAACTTGAAAGAAATAATGGTTGTCCTAATGGCAAATAACTTTGAAGCTGGCTTTTTCTTTTTTCAAGTCTGTCTGTGATGCCTTGAACCAATAAAAACTACAAAACCAAGAAGGAGCTATTGAGAAAAGCTGTCCTGTCCCCTTCTACTGTTCCCTTCTTCCTGTCTGTGGTGGAAATGGCCTGTGTGTACCTTTGGCGTTTTGCCTTCAGTAACAACATGGGCAATGTGGAGACCGGTAAAATGCCTGATGCGGTGGGTTTTATGATGGTTTTCAGCCTGCACTGCAATGAAAGCAGCAGTTTATCCTCCTTCTGGTTGCCTTTTCCTGCTCTCCTATGCAGGCCAACATGTGTACCAGGTGATAGCTCCCACCACAGACTGGGAACTTTCCAGGTTAAAACTGAACTGGCAAAATATGCTCAATTTTTTTTTTTTTTTTAATGTGGATTCGTTTAATAGTGCAGTTTGTGATGTAGCTATAAAAATCCTGGGTTTGGGGAAGGTGTTGAGCAGGGACACAAATGAAGTGGCAAGGGAGGGGTTTGATTGCTTCTGTTAGCAGTAGCGTGAGCTTAAATGGGCTGTGAAATTATGACTAAATAGGAGTCAAGATATATGTTTTACTTCCTAGCAAAGAAAATTAGCTGTCCTTGTCTGTTCCAAGGATTGTTCAGGCATGGATTTTGCTGTCCTGGCCTACCGCTGGAAGCAGGGTGAATATCAAAAAAGGTTGAAACGAAGTTAGGCCACGCAGTTGAAAATGAAGCTGAAGATGTTGGTGCCTGTGGTCATGGTAGTGCTGTGATCATTTGCCAAGTGCTAAAATATGTTAGAGGCAGGTTGAAAACATGCTACCGTTGTTAGCTGAACAATTTTAAACAAGAGGGGGGAAAAAGGGGGGGAAGAGAATGAAATTAAGACAGCTCTGCTATGGGAAGCTGGGTTCCACTGCTGTGAAGGAATGGTGGGAGAAGTACTTCTTTTAATTCAACACCTACATGCACCCATTCCACAATACAAGAGCTCCAGCATGGAAGTGAAGCCACTGTACCATTCTGCTTTCTACATCAGGGACACAAGGGAGGTCCTCCAGAAACTTCCCATGGCTTTATCTGTTTTATCTTGTACTACTGAAGAATAAGTTCAGATAGATTCTCTTGTTAAAACCACTCGTGGCAATTGAACGTAAAAATGAACTGAAACACTGATGTATTTTTGCCCCGGGTTTCAAAGTAGTGTGAGAAGGCTAAACCGTGTCAAATTGAAAAGCTACAAAAAAAAAAAAAAACAAAAAACGGAAAGCTTTTTCTTTAAGTATGGCAACGTCAGGATGTGGCATCCACATGCCTTTTTCTCACCACAGAAGCCAGCATTGGTGACCCTACTGATCTTTCCTTCACGGTGTAGTGATTTGGACATAATAGTACACCCAAAGAGCTGCAAATGAAATAGGATCACTGAAATTATCTGGCTCAAAAGTAGCTACAGCAATGCTCTCTTCTTTCTTTCCCCATCTCCTCATCTTCAAATTGCCTGGTTTCAGTGCAAGCCTGCGGGGACTTTTTAGTGGCACGGTTGAGGGATTGATGGGGCACAAGGACCTCTTTGGCTTTCCTGCAGATTAAAAAGACATGTGGAACTGCACCACCAGTTTCATTTCCGTCCAGCAAGGCGCTGTAGCACATGCCTGTCTCAAATGTATGAATACTCTCACTGACGTCAGTTGAAGTACTTGGAGCCTGTGAGTTAAGCACATGCCGAAGTGCTTTTCAGGGCTCGAGATTTTGCCATTCCTGTGTAAGAGTGTGTGCAAGTATTTGCAGGCAGGAATGTTAGTTTTCTAAGAGGGTGATAGCCATTTAGTGGTTTTAAATGGCTTTACCGAGATGTAGTCTTGCTTTTTTTTCCCCCCCGAACTGCTTCTTTTCTCTTTTTCAGGTGTCTTCTCTTAATATTTTATTTAAGTAACTATTCTACTGTTCTTTCTTTTTTCCTTATTCTCTATTATAGTGTGTATGTGTGCGTTTTACACTTGACTGTCCTCCTCCCCCCTTATCTTTTAGTCCCATGCTTTTTTCTTTCTCTCGTTTGCGTGTACTTCACCGATTGTGCTCCTTTAACCATACTGTGTCTGTCTGAGGAAATTAGCTCTTATAAAGCTGCTGGCATCTATTTGCAAGAAAGCAAAACAAGCTGTTGTCACAGTATATTTTTCTTTTCCTGAAGGCCAAAGGTAGAGGTGAGAAAAGGCTCCTGCAGTTCATTTTGGGGGCAGCTCCATAGGAAATACTTTAGAAGTAGCACTGCTGCTACTTGTCTCTCAAGCCTGCATGCAGAATTTGAGGGCTAGTTGTAAAAAATACTGACTGTGTACTTAAATTATGCAAGGCTCAGCAAACTGTTAATGCGCAAATACCGTGGAGGAATAGTAGAACATGGCCCTGCTCAGCCCTTTTTTCAGTCCATTTTATGAACTTTTGGGAAATCAAATCCTGCTGATGTGAGCATTCAGGAAAAGCTAATTTCATAATTCACATACATTAAAGGCTTTTATTTATAGAACATTAATATTCATGCTCTTTCAGTCAAGAGCAGTATTATGTGACGCGACTGACCAGTTGTAAAAACCAGTGCACAGCTTCCATTATTGAAAGGATCTTTGCAATCTCCATTTAAGTAAGACCTTCCAAAATAATTAAAGGTAGTCAGATTTCTTCCAGGCTGGTTGGCAAATCAGGTGTAATGATTTCTAGGCCCTTTTGCTTTGGAGAACAGGAGTGCAATTTTCAGCGTAGGTTTGTTATGAAAAGTATGGTCTCTTGAAGTCTTCTAGGTAATATAATTGCCTTATATGATACTTAGAATTTCATTATAATACTATTTCACCTGGCTGCTGTGAAAGCTAGTGGTGTATCACACAGAAGAAGGGTGTTTGTTATGTAGGTAATCATGTTTTTTCCCCTCAGAAGCATCTTTTATTGTATTCTTGATGATTCCTCTTCCTTTTGTGGTATCGTTTTATGCCCATTACTCTTGCAGTCAAGGATGCAGAGAAATTAATTCCCTGTGGGCATTTTAGAAATTACTGGTTCGCTGAATTGGATGGAGGAGGGTGAAGGCATAAACTGTTACTTCCTTTTTTTTTTCCCCACACCAACTTTTCTCAGATCCTGCCAGGAACGAGTCTGTTGTTTTCTCCCCTTATAGCCAGCCCATCTGTTGGTGCATTATAACCCTCGGTCTCATCACGCCTGATGGCTGTGGAAGCCACTCCTGCTGGGCTCTGCTTCCTGGCCCAAATGGAACCAGGAGCAGCATTCCTGCACACATCATGTCCTGCTTTTCCACTGGAATAACGTTGAGTTGACCACAGAGATTCCCTGGCAAAAGTGGTCAGAAGCTTTTTAGCTTTATGGAAGCTTTTTTCTTCTGGATATGCCTTTGCTTCTTTCTTTTCTTTCCATCCTTTTTATGTCCCTGCTCACCTTGCATAGCCACAGGTGGGTGTGTGGTAGCAATGGAGGGACTGCCTTGTTGTCAGCTCTGCAGAATCCATCTCCTTCACACGAGCTCTCTTCAGAGGTGCTTCAGAGTGTTGTCATTTTATCGCCTGCACGCTACGAGCATGAGTGCAGCTACATCGGGGACTTTGTCAGGGGAAACATTAGCGTGCTCAGCTCTGGAGAGCTTAACCTGCCCTCCGGCACAGTTTGTGAAACCAAGGTTAGTATAATGTGGGAAAAATGGCCAGGATATATATATCCACGGTTTGGTCGGAGTTCAGCTCGTGTGGAGGATGGCTCATCCTGAGTTCCCGGTTAGGTCCTGCCACCGTCCCTGTCTTTAGCCATCTTGGTGCTCTTACTTTTCTGTGGTCCCTCAGTCATAGTGTTGTGATCATGCCTTTAGAAGATCAGCTACAGCACAGCTGTCAGGCCTGATAGCTGAGGAGGGAAGCGCTTCTTCATCTTTAACAATGGAAGAATATACATGAGCACACTAAACTGTTGTCTGTGGAAGGAGACTTTGAAGATGTCTGTTCAGGCATGCTTTTGAAGGTGCGCTAAAATTTGCTGTCAACTGTCCTCTGTATAAATGATTTATCACCATTCTTCTGTTCCTGTGGAGTAGTAAATCGCACCTGGGCTGAAAGGTTATCCTTTCTCCGTAAAAGTGGTGCCTATTTTTGCACCACTTCTTCCTTTATTCCATACTCTCCAAATGTCCAGGTATTTTTTTACCACCAGAGAAGACCCAGGATTTTAATCGGGAATGCACATGTTACAAAGCTGACCCAACATGGTATATAGCACTTCAACTTTGAAAATTCATTCCTCCATGGAAGAATGCCATTGAGATAGTTCCAGCTGGTTTCCAAATTTCCAATCCTCTAGACTTTCTCAGTGATTAGATCACGCTTTAATAAAAGCAAGGATCTGCAGTTGATCTGAGGGATTGAATACATAGTTTAATTTCAGCACACATGAATAATGTTAAGCCCATGCATAAACTAGTCGAGTTAAGGAAAAGAACAAAATAATTGATGATGTCTTGAGGCAGCCCTTCAAAACAAAAAGTAATATCTTGTGAATTTTTAAGCACGTAAGAAGGAAGATTGAATAGGTGGCATTATTTGAGACAAAAGACTAAGAACAATTCTGAGACTGGCTGACTGACCTACTGTTCAGCTTAGAAACTAGGACAACATCTAGTAAGGGAAATCCTCGGTTACAACGGACTGGTTATCAGGGCTCATAATCCTGCCACAGATAAGAGAATATAAAACTGTCAAAAACAGGGTTTTAAATCTGCATCGCCCAGGTTGCTGTCATTTGTATAGCTTTTTTTTTTTTTTTTTTTAAATTGGGTAGGTTGGTTGGTTGTGCAGGAAGTCCCTAGAGAGAAACGAAGAATATTTCCACAATGACACAACCCCTAGGTTCTTGAAGGTGCAGATATCATCTGTCAGGATTACCCATAATAAAACTTCAGTTGTTCTTTGTGCATTCACGTATTTCATACTTGGTTCATGCTGCAGCATGGAAAGTTCTCTGGAGCAAAGTGTAATGCTGTGCAGCCTCATCTAATGATATTTTTCAGTGCCCGGCTTGTCTAATGCCTATCCAAGTAAACTTTCTCAGCTCTCCTGTGTGAGCAGAGTTGGTGATACCACTGTTCTTTCTGTGGAAGATAAGTGTATCTGGCTCTTCCTGGACTAGGTTGAAGAGCTGCTTGATCATCACGTCTGAAATGTACCTCTGCCCACGTTTTCTCAGCACAGAGAGTCATCTTTTTGTCGTCAGTTTAATTTTTTCTGGTACAGAGGACCAACACAAATACTGCTAGGGCTTAATAAACAACCTACCTTTGGATGACTATTACTGTTGTGATAAAAATGATACAAGGTTGGTTGCTCATTGATTTATGCTTTTTGGCCATCTTCCAGGATGAAACTGTAACTTCATTACGCAAGAGTTTCAGAACAGTACAGAGTTGGCCATTTATTTCCTTCAACTGTTATTGAGCTGACAGCTTGCCTTTGGAGGGTCATATATTCAAAAGCTGCCAATTGGATCTTACTTCATTTTAGCCAAATGTGCCACAGAGTCTGAAGTTCATTTTCTTCCTGATACCCAGCCACCCCCCTTAATTGTTTTACATTCTACTCTCTCTCCCTCCCTCTTTTCTTCCCCTTAGTTTCTCCTGCTGGAAATCAAATTACCTGGGAACAGAGGCAACGCCACAAATAAAAGGAATTAGGTTTTTTGTTG
Source organism: Thinocorus orbignyianus (assembly GCA_013400375.1). NCBI lineage: Eukaryota > Metazoa > Chordata > Aves > Ciconiiformes > Thinocoridae > Thinocorus > Thinocorus orbignyianus. The sequence continues at coordinate 15,344 of VXBW01001787.1, forward strand.
TTGCTGCCTGTAATTTTAGTTTCTGTTAATAAGACTTCAGTTTCTCTGGGTAGGTGCGCTCTGTGTTGTGGAGAAATGCATGGGTTTTAAAAACGGTAAATGGAAGATATTTTTTATCTTGCTGTTTCTGCTGACCCTACTCCTACCAGTAAGTTAGTTGCTTATTTCCAAATTGTTCCTCGTGACCTTGTTTTCTTCTTCCTGCTTCATCAGTGCTCTCCACTGCCTTTGTGTTGGTACCTTTACTTTGGAACTCACCATTTGGAAGGCTGTGTGAAGTTGTCTTTGTACTTAGCTGAGTAGTCCTCTAGATGAAGAGGAAACAGGGGGAAGACAAACCATGAGCAGCTTCTGCCTATGTGCTACTTGAAATCAGAAAGCCTATTTCTGCCGTGATACCCAGAGAAATGGTTACCTCACATTAAGAAATTGTGAGGACAGGCTTAATTTTTCCTTCGTCTCAGTGGGACAGGTAGCATCTTCGTTCTTCTGAGTGTTTTATACAACTTAGCTCCTTGTTTTTTTGCATGTCCCTGTGCGTTCCTGGAAAAAATATATGGTTTTCTGGTTCAGTCTTAAAGAAGTGTTCTTAATAGCTAAGCAAGATGAGCTGAATAGTCTATTTTATAAAGTAGATGACTTCATTTGGATTTCACTGGCTTGTGTTTTAAATATGGTGTTAAATGCAGTGGAAGAAGAGAGTTTCAATTCTGAACCAATGTATTCTGTCAATGAAAACCTTTTCAATTAATTACTTTCAAGTTACTTTTCCCAAATAATTTCTGACTTTTTTCAGAACGCATTTATGTACTTGTGAAGTAGAAAAATAATATAATTAATACCTGACTAAGCATTACTGTTTAATGCATTAAGCTTCTTGCTTTGGTCCCAAAAGAAACTCTTAAGAGTGGTATTAAGGTGAAAGCATGTGTACATCCATGTTCTCTAAGGATCTGTCTCAAATTCCCTCTGATCTCAAGATCAGTAATTTTGATAGCTATTTTAAATTTTAGCTGTTTGTGCATGAATTTTATAGAAGTTTGTAATATGTTTTATGGCTTTAATGTGGATTATTTCTTAATTTTGCCTTGTTTCCTACTTAAGCAATATTCTGTAATTACCTGATTCACTGTGGTTGTGTGTAAATGAAACTATGAAATCTGTTGTCAATTAGCAATCAATGTGGTATCCATATTTTAAAATGTTATAAATTGCCTATTAGAGCTAATTTTCCAGGGCATCTCTATCTCCGTTCTTAATGCAATGCAGAATATTTTACAATAATGCCTAGGTTAACAATGATAGTCTTGCTGTATTGTGCAAAAAAGGCTTCTGTGCAGACCCAGCTGGGTTTCAGGCTTAATTCATTGCTCTATGGTGGGATCACCACAGCTGCTGTGGGGCCTTTACAAATGCAAAAAAGCTGTCAGTGTTTGTTTCATCAGATGCATAAGTGATGAGGCCAAGTTGAGGAATCCATTCCAGCGTGCGGTGTGCATGCTGGAGGCATTATTGTTTACAGAATTAGTGTCTTAATGCTTTAAAATACATGGTGCGTGTTTTGCCTTAGAGCAAAATATTTTAGGAGTAAGATAGTTTAAGGCTCCTCTTCAATTTAGTCCTCCCTTCTAACAGCATTTGCCCTGACTCATGCAAATCCCCGCATCTGAATTACTGCTCTCTACCTGCCTCTGTTGTGAGTAATTCAGGGCTCCTCCTGCCTCGTGCATCTTTTTTGCTAGTGCTTTGATTATCGTAAGCGTTCACAATTAAATAATTGCACAGCTTTAATGCAGGTTCCCCCCACCCCCCTCCCCAGCCTTCACTGTCAACCGGAGGAGTTGCGCTGAACAGTCTCCTATGGTCACCGGGAGTCAGGGTACTTCTTTTGGCTGTCAAGGCTTGAACGAGGTTCCTTCCAGCCAATTAGAGACTAACGATGATTGGTTTCAGAGGGTGCTGCTTAAGAATGCAAAGCATGCCTCCGTGGTGGGGCCGAGCACACACAGTTCCTATGCCAAATTCTCCTTTCCTTGGCTTGAGGCTGCAGGAATGTGACATGGAGTAGGGCTTTTGCTCACATGATGCCAGCCTGGCTTTTGGGGGGTAGGAGGAGGAGGAGGGGGGTGTCAGTTTTTAAAACGTTTTTCACTGGGAGCGTTCATGTGATCCTCCAGTCTTTGTTGCAGTCTGTTGGCTGCGTGCGTGAGGTTTCATTAGGGCATGCCACCCTTTCCCCGGATCGTATAACCCCACCGGTAATAGGCATTGCAGGAATTTTAACTAATGCGCTGTTTAAGCTGTCGTCGCTACAGTTTTATTAAATATGCTTGCAGCGTGGAATTTGGCTAATGCCGGAGAGTTGATCTGTTATGCAAATTGAATGTGAGAACGGGGCTAGCGGGGATTTGTTGTCTGTATATTGGAGACCTGTCTTGGGCCTTTTGGAAAGCTAAATCAGCGTAGCCTGCTGTCCAAGTATTCAGGTAGCCTTTGCTTCCCTGCTTTGGGGATGTGGTGTTTTTGGGGGACTGAGTTGGTTTGGTGGGGGTAATGGCTGCCAGGAAGCATGCTCGCAGGCAGGCTTTTCGGCAGGCAGGCTTGGGATGAATGGAACAACGTGAGTGTGGGGTGGCTGAGGCACAGGCGTGTACATACGAATTAGACGATGAGATTTATTCTGGCTGGTCGTCATGGCCGGGCAAAGCTGGGTTCTCAGTGAAGCGCTTCTGCCATGATGTAGGCAGATTCCTATGCTGATGTATTAGCTCCGTGCACCACTATCTATGTCTGTTGGCTTAAACCCTCGGCCTGTGGCTAAAGCAGCGCTTCTCCAGGTGCAATGAGTGTGATGGGAATGCTCTTGCATCCTGCCAGGTGAATTGGGAAGGCAGGGAGTTGGGTTTAGTTTCCAGGGTGGCTGCTTTGCTGAGGCACGGGAGCTGCCGTAACCCAGCAGGCAGGAGAGGATTCACTTCCTCCCCCTGTCTCCCGTCCACCTCTGTTATCTGTGTTCCCAGGCTCAAAACACGACCAGCCTCCTCTTCTCGTGCTGTTCCAGGGAGCAAGTTGCTGGCAGCGCTGCCTCTGCCAGAGCTTTGTAGCTAGAAAAGCAGCAGCCGACGAAAGAAATCCCCATCTGGCAGTCGGTGTCCCCAGTGTCCCCCTTTTCCCGCACTTCTTTCACAGAGGCTGTAAGCACAACCATGTATTTCCCATGGAGCCTCTGTTGCTGTTTTATTATTTTTTATTATTATATTGTTATTATTTGTGGTTTGCTGTGGGGCTGGGAATGGTGTGGGAGGGCTGCTCTGGGGGTGTTGAGCAGGGGTCTAAAGGCAGCAAGGACCTGGAGAAGCCGGTGCTGGGTACGTCCTCCTGGTCTATAAACTGAGGGAAGAAAGAGAACGGGCTTGAAACTGCAGCAGAGCCCAGAAAATGGTGATGGAAATGGGCTGAATGATTTTGTGGGAGGTAGTTTTAAGAAAAACCTGCTTTTGTGAGACATGGGGAGTCCTCTCAGGGCTGTTCCCAGGGCAGCTCCTGCTCCCCGTCCCCTTCTGGAGCAGGGACAAGACCTCTGTGCTGCCAGGAACCCTAATGAGAGGCCAAATTCTGTCTTGAGTGTCAGGAGTGTTCCCTGAGCGGATGGACAGTGGGCAAGCCTGCCTCCTGAGGGTCTCAGTCAGCATTATTTTTCCTATGGCTGTCTGCTTTTCTGTAGGTTGGGTGGCAGAAACAAAGAAACGACAGTTAAATCCAAAAGGTGGAAGGAGCAGGAAGGGAAACGTGTCTCTTTCCCCTTCTCCCAGGGCTGGTTAGCTGCCTGCGCAGTCTGTCCCGAAGGTGGCTGCTGCTTCTGCATCCCTGCTTTCAGCAGCATCCTTACTTCTGCTGTGAGTCCTGGCTGACCCTTGAGTTTGGGCTTAGAGTTAGAACTGCTTCATGGAAATATTTTAAAAATGAAACAGAATTATCTACAGTATAATTGATTTTTTTAAAAAGCTGTGCGTTGTTGTATAACCAGGCTTTAGAATAACTTGAATTTTGAGCCAAATCAGCTTTGCGGTTTCCTGTTGCCCTTTGAGGTGCTGGTGCTGTGCCAAATTGCGTTGGTAAGGAAAACACTTCAGTAGTCACACACAGCCTCGGATACGTTTAGCTGTCCTGAAAAATGCAGTAGTAATGTTTGAGGTATAAGAAGCATTTTTATTATTGTTATTTATTAAGATTTCTCCCCCCACTCCAATATATTAAGTCACTAATGAGGAAGTAATGAAAGTTGGGATTCCAGCTTTGTATGTAGGCTTGTAAATTCACTGGCTTTGGAAACGCTCTTGTCAGTGATGCTGATGGCTGCTGTGCCAGTATCGGGAATGTATTTCATCGTAGGAAGCTGTGTTAAGCAATTGTCCTCTTGCTGGTGAATTGGCTCTTGATGGAGAGTCAGAAGAGCTTATTTTAATTAGGCTTTGTTTGAAAACATGGCTCAATCTACTAATTGAGGTAGGTGCGACTTCCCCGTGGACTTCTTACGGTGTTAATGCAAAATTGCTTTATGTTTGCGTTATAGGCATGCTTCTGTCCTGTTCGTATGAGAGACAGACACTTGTGTGGCACAAACTTCATATTTAAATATTAGGAAATTTAAAAAAAAAAAAAGCACATGGTTAAAAACAGTATATCAAAACACTGTACTGGGAAGTTGGATTACGGATGAGGAACATGGAGGTAATGTGGTTCACTGACGAAGCACCCAGGCTTTGAAGGCAACAAATCAGCCTTGGGAAAGCAGTAGTGAGCATTGAAAACACTGATGTGCACCCTTTGAGGTGACTCACAGCTTTTTGCTGGATACCCACCATGACCTGTGTGCTCACCTCTTCCTGGGGCAATTTTAACGTAGGAGAGAGCTGCTCTCCGTGCTTCGGTTGACAGAAGGCATGTTAATATGTGGCTGCCCACTCTGCTGTTCTTTTAAATAGCTTAGCCCGACGTTCAAGGCTGAGGGGGAGTACAAAACAAACTCTGTCAATCTTTCAGATGTTTTAATTAAAAGTGATGGAAGTGAAGAATTGGAGCTGCTTCTGTGCTAGGACGGCTTATTCAAACATGCAGCGTAACCAGTTAGACTGCAAGGTGGAAAATGCTGGAGATTGTGTATCTGAATTAAGCAATTTTAATTTGGTCTTTCATCTGTGTCATTACCGAGGGATATCCTGCAGGCTGGTTTAATGAACTCAATCTAGAGGTGTGTAGAGGCACATCTCTTTGGTTGACAGCAGCAAGCTGGCATGCTATGACTGGCAGACATATCTTCAGCTTGTGTAATTGTCTGCTCTTGTCATATGATGACAAATGGAGCAATGATCATATTAAACAACAAAAAAGTTCAAAGTAACACGAAGGCTCTGAATAAACTCTTGGAATCAAAGAGATTCTCACATGACAGCATGTCAGCATGGGTATTTTTAGCCTGAATTAATGCAGCTATAGGAAACTCCCCTCCCCCAGAGAAGTATTACTGTGTTAAGTTAAATGTCAGTCAGAATTTTTAGCCTAAATTCTCCACTTCCTACAGGTGTGGGAGTTTGTCTCGTGAGCACTCAGACTGTTGCACACGCAGGCAAGGAAAAAAACTGTCCCAGGTCAGGAGTTGGGAAAAAAAATATTAAAAAGCCTAGTAACTGAAATTTGTCTGTTGACTGACAAATCTGATCTTTTTTTTTTTTTGAATGAGCCTCTTCCAAACCCAGATGCAATAAGGATGAGATCACGCAGAAAAATTTCATCAGGAACTGAGCATAGTTTGGAGTTTCAGCAAAGAATGTTTAAAGGAATAGAAATTCTCTACTTTTCCCTTTTATCTGTCCATTTTTCTCTCATCATGGCTGTAAGCTAGTGCATTTCTATGCATTAGGGTATGAGGTTTTAATCTTTGCGGGATAGACTGTGTTTCTGATCAGACTAAAGTCAAGTATTATGGGAACTATTTTTTTCCTTTTGTGAATAAGAGGATTCTGCAGAAGGGAAGTACTCTCCTGCAAATCCAGACAAGTTGTTTTAAAACAAAATGCCGTTTTAGAGCATTGGGGAACAGGAGCTGCAAAGTAGACAGTTAATGGGACAGAAGCTTTTCTTTTTCTTTTCCCCTTTTTTCCCCTCCTCTATAGGAACTGAGTATACGTAGACATGACGGAAAATAAGTGATATAGATTACCAGTATTATTCCCTTTTTGGTTCTTACAGTGCTGCCTTGGTCAGGTTGATATCTGTGTCATGTTAGTTAAGACTTCGCCCTTTTCTTTTTTTTGTTCTCCCCCTCCCCTTAATCTTTCTATCTTCTGTTAGGGGAAGAATGTTTTCAGCAATTAAGAAAACCCCACATATGCTATCACACGTGGCAGAGGAAAACTTTTTCTTGTGAATACTTCATTCATAAACTTCATAGAAAATTGCTTTACTTCTGGATTGCCATCCTGGTATGGCATCCTGGCTCCAACAGCATATTTTAGATGCTGTTTTCCAAAAGAACTTTTCCAGGATAGTAGCCCTGGAGCTGGGCTCTGCTGCCACAACGAACGTAGGGGGACCACGGAGAGCCCAGTCCAGAATTCAGCAGCACTTGTCTCCAAACAGGTCTTAAATACAGCCTTTTTATATTGATAATTGACTTAATAAGTGGCAATAAAATGCTTCATCTTCATGATTTTCTTAGTTTGCTTTTGGATTTGGAAATTTTTACTGTGGTGGTCCTGTAGTCCTTTAATTGTAATGAGAATAGTGCTTTGCACATGTGCACCTCGTTAGTTGATACAGCTGGGACTCTCAATTTCAGCAAAAAAGTAGTCTTAGTCAAAAGAGTGCCTGTGTAAAAATAGCACTGTACTACTCCACAGTTAAACCTGTGTGAAATATGTCAGTTCACTAAATCTGTGTGTATCAAACTCTTAATACATTGGCAAAGCTAATTTTTATTAGCCATTTTATTCTCAGCGTTGTGCAGCTTTTACCTTCTGCAGAAATTACATGTAGCTACTGCTTTGGTGCAGATATGAGTGAGGCCACATTGTGTTTCAAGCACATGAGACGCTAGAAATCTTAAGTATAATTCTCTGTACGTAGTTTTGGGTACAGTTTCTTGTCTATTTTTAAAGTAGACATAAAATTAAAAAAATATTTTTTAATGCTAATAAAAATTGTGCTAATATATCATTTTCCTGTACAGATGAGAGACAAAGGAGCAGGGTTCTGGTTAGACTCCTGCTAATTTAAATGTTCAGTAAGCCTGAATCTTAGAATTGTTGCAAGAAGGCCAGTTTAATTTGCAATCTTACTACTACAGAAAAATCACTGTACTCTTTTTTTTTGGTGTGAAGTTCCTTGGAGACCTGGTAAACCTGGACTCCGTGTTGCTGCCTAAGCTGCAGTGTAAATGTCCCTCAAGGAGATCTGCTGCCTCACTCAACCCTCTTCTCTTTTCAGTAGAGATGAAAATTTAGGAATAGAGTTGATGTAGCTTAAGAAAAGAGTAAAGCTGATTGGGCCCATTTGCTTGTTTTGTGGTTTGAAAAGTGAGTGATCAGAGGTGTGATTCAACATTTGGGCCTTTCATACGATGCCAGGGGAGATGGAGATAAGTTGTAAAGGGCTTTAAAATGTGAAACAGCAGAGAAAAGGGAATCCGTCAAGAAATGCAAAGATGGAAGCGATTGAGCCAACACAGCAGTTACAACAATGGTTTCTAAGAAATACTCTGATGGGATTCATGGATGTGGAGTGGAAGAATATTGCAGTAATGAGGAAAGAAAAGAGTGAGAATGTTTCACAAAGTGTTTTAGCTCTTGATTTTTGTCTCCGCAGCATTTTGAAGGAAGAATTGGCAAGATTTGTACTGGTATCAATACTAGTGCCTGCAGAGTGCTTTGAAACCCTTGATAGCCATGTTGTATTTTGAGCAACAGGTAGTCGGTCGGCCAGTTGCAGGGTTTTACAAAACTGTTCTTACGGTTGTGTGCAGACAGGTGTGGGCTGGTTCTGTTATGACTTTCCCAACAGTAAGGGGAAGAGATTATCAACTCTTCAATCATCTGTCTTCATTTGGACCACAATAAGAAAATGTTTGGAAATGATGCAGGCAATATCTTCAGGAAGACTAGAGAATAGCATGTTTCTTGTGGTGAACAGTCAGTTGACTCACTCTACGTCTCAGTGATCATTGCCATGTAGGTTTTAACATAAGATTCATTTATATGCGAGCCGGTGGCTTACATGTGGTGGATGTGATTGTCTACTGGCTTGCCAGAATGCAGTCAAGTGCTCTCGGTTAGCGCCACTCATCCACCACTTCTGTAATTGCCATGTGTTGGTCAAGATGATTACACAGCATTTTTTGGTTGAGCAGCGTAGGTTTGAAGTTAGCTGTGCTGGAAAGGATGCGTCTTCTCTGGTCAGCCTCTCCTTGTTTCTGTAACTGATGGAGTACATTTACAGGCGTATGTGTATTTATATATATATATATGACCCATGTGAGGCAGTGCAAGACTTGGATCAGTTTGAGAAAGCTCCTCCTGCAGGTTCATATGGGAGAGGATCTTCTTAAAGGTAGCTGCCAAGGTTTTTCCTATCTGTCTTTTTCCTTCATCCGTGTTACTTTAGAGGTGGCTTTTACCCTTCTTTCTCAATCCCTCATATTCTTGTTACTCTTTTGCCATACATGTGTACTTCAGACTATGCGGTAACAGTGTGAGATTATGGAATCTCAGCTGGATGAGGTTGCTGGGCAATCTCCTCTCATTATAGGACATCTCATCTAATACGTAGGACAGGAAGAGGTTGTAACCAGTGCTGCATGCCTTGTCGTCAGGACTGTGTAAACAAACACATTAAACATTTGATTCTTCAAAATAATGAGTTGCATCTTCTGCCTCTCTGCTTTTTTCAGCTCTTTTCCATCTTCTGCCCTCATCTTTCCACAGAAATTCTCTTCTACAGTTGTGGTGTAAAAATTAATCTCTAGATTTTTGGAAGAGACTTTGGGAATTCTGAACCCTGTAGTTGATGCATTTCAGTGTGTTACTGCTATTTTACACTCCTGAAGCTCTTGTGGATCACCCGTTGATTCCGAGGTGGTTGCTATAGCTGACACTTCCTCGGTATGAAAATGCGTTCATTTCACAGGATAATTCAGATCTCTTACTGATCCTGAAGCTATCAATGTGTCTTGGATTCATGTAAATATTTTGGGGAGAATCCTTTCCATTCTGTAGGCATCACTGTTTAATCAAAATGTCGTTAGCTGATATCAAGTGGCGGGATTAGTCCTTGCCATAGCGTACAGAGGAGAGGTTTAGTGCCTGGATGATGTACGTAGTACAGCCAGAACGCCTCCGCTATGTACTTCAGTGTCATTTGTAGAATTTTGAACTGTGTGCTAAGGAAGAATAAAGCAAATGTAAATGTATTATTGCTCCTATTATAACACTTCAGTAGGATAAAAAGAGAGAGAAAAACTTCAATAGCTCTGATGATAGCCTGCCAGAGTAAATGTTGGCTCAGAAGCAACTGTGGTAATGTAGCTTTTTCTCTAAATCTGTCTGAGTTAAACGAGAGCAGGGCCAAGCTGAGAAATGAGTTTCTCTGTAGTGCCGTCTCTGCTGCTTCCAGAGCACTCTGAGTTCTTCAATTCCCTCTTCCACTCCATCCCTCCTTGGGTCTCAGTAGAGCTGAGTGGGTCAGGTCAGATGCTCTATCAAACTCACCATCAACGATAGGATTTATATTGCACGTGACATCAGAGGGAGGAGGGGTGTCTGAGCAGGCAAGGCTGCTTTGCACTTGAATGCAGAGCTTGGGAATAGCATGGTAAAATAATAATTTTAATTAAAAAAAAAAAGGTGTGAAGGGTGAGGGCTGACACCGGGTGTCTGATTCTTTGGTATCTGACATCTGGCTTTACTTACGAGCTTGTGGACTTGAGTTCAGCTTTCATCTGGTCACTCTTGCTTTTAGGACTATATAAGTAGAGGAGCTGTTTATAGGCAGCTTCTGAAACACATGGGGAAATGACCATTTTTTAAATTTTATTTTGAAACGTGTAGATGCAAGTTAAAATCTAATTTATTTAGTCTCTTTTGGAATCAGAGGGAGAAAAACGTCTGCAATGACGACAAAGGGTTCCAAAATCTGTGGAAAGATGTTTTCCCTCCTGATGGCGATTGCTTTACCCTCATCAGGTGGGAGCTTTGCTGCTGCCTTTCACTTCCTTTAAACTGGTGGCCAAGGGAGAGATGCCAGGCTAGTCTTAGAAAATTTTAGTGCTAGTTTTTCTAGGTCATACGTATTAAATAGAAAAAGGGGCCATAATTGAATGGAGAAACTTTCCTCAAGATGCTATCAGACATGAAGGTAGAAGGGAGACAGCTTGATTTTGGGGTTAAATGTTGGGATTGATCTAGCAAAATCTCTTGTTGCCTGTATTCATTTGTGTCAAGAAATCAAGAGACACGTGGAAATCCACCATTTACAAAACCAAGCTTTTGATTAGAATCAAACATAGTAGTAAGCCTTCCAAGGATTGTCTTACAGATGTTGTGTGGGCTTGACCTGGTCTTGGCTAGAAACAAAATGTCAACGCACGTTCCAAAGATGCCCTTGACCTTGGATCTTTGCATCCATGTTTGAAAATGATGTCTGTGGTTTCCTGGTATCGAAGTATAGGAAAGCAGCAGGAATCACAGGTATTCCTGTATTCCTGCTCTGTTGTAGTCTTGGTTCACCTTTCTTTCTTAATCCCATTCAAATTTCAGTTAACTGTGAGACAAGGTCTTCATCTGGTGGACACTGGCAATTGAATTTTAATGGATTTCTGCTGAGTAAATTTCTCCTAGTGGGTTTCTTTCCTTTCAGTCCCCTGTACCAGCGAGTGACATAATCTGGGGTGGGAAGGAGGGGAATAATGAGAATGGAAAGGGCTGCTGAGAGATGTATATGCATACTCACAAAAAATAATCATACTGTGTGACCTTTTAAGGTGAAGGATACTAAATAAATAGACAATGTTAGATAATTCACCTTAGTACTGTAGAGTGTTGCTGTTTAGGAATCATTTGTAGTGAGGAGGGTTTGTTTGGGCTGTGCTGTTGTGATACTGTTTAATTTATACATGCTCCTTCCTAATAGAACGTGTCAGTACCATTGTATGTTGGTGTGGTTTCCTGCCTCTCTCTCCCTTACAGCATTCTAGTTGGAGACGGGATGACAGTCTTGGGAACCTCTGTTTTGCACATGTCTGTGCACTGCTCACGAAGAAGCAATCACTGTAACTCATAAATATGTGCACTCGTCCTCCAAAGACATATAAAACATATTTGAGCTATAAGGCTATACAAACACGAAGCAATGCTGATGACGACACGCAAACCACAAGGGGGAAGCTTGACTGGCTCGATCTTTTTAGAACCTGGAAATGTTTGCATAGCCTTGTTGCTTGCCTGTGGTTTTTTTTTCCCCTTGATAGATAGATAGGTAGCTAGGTATCAAAGAGTAGGGTGAAACTCTTTCTTCAGCTGCATAGCATGTTAAATCCTATCCTGTTGTCCAGCTTTTTAGCTTAAAGTCTGGTTTTCTAGTTTTCTCCATCTTGTTTATTAAAGCTGCAATAAAAGGTATATGGTAGTGACCTGAGGTCCAGCAAGTACAGTGTGTGTCTTGGTCTGCAGTGGTTCTCCGGTCGTACAGTGTGCAAGAAGAGCTGTGGAGCCTAAAAGAGATGCCTGTGTATTATGTGCTGCAAGTCACATGCAGCTTTACGATCAGTGCATTTCTGCACCAGAAGTGGTTTCAGGGAATGCTGGATCATGTGTGGAGTGAAGCTGCACATGATTATGGCCAGAAAATACATTGCTATCTTGTAAGGAAGACACTAAATCAGTTGTTCTTTTTTTTAAAAAAAAAACCCAACCAATTTCAAATGGATTTTCTTTCCTTCCTCTCATGTTACTTCGTTTCTCAGATTTGCCTTCTCAGACCAGAGGAGGACACAAAATAGTCTGTAACTTCTATCATTTTTCTTTCTCTGTGTTAGGTGTGTTAAAATGATTCTGCAATACTCCAACCTGTCTTCTGATAATTACAGAAGAATTGAGTTGCTGCAGCTGTGACTTCACGTAGGTTTAATTAATTGGGAAATAGTGCTTTAAACTTCTGTAAATTTGAGGTTGAAGGGTATAGAGAGGTTGATGACTGTCCTGTTTGTTCTTTGGACAGAATAGTGGGTCATTGAGGCAGAATCAGTTCAATATTTCTAGAACCAGTAAGAAATTACGTATACATAGTTGTTAGTATGTTATCAATTAATGGATCATTAAATAGAGAATTTGAGAGCGTGTGTTATATTATCTGTGATTTCCTGTGGTAGGGATGCCGAACTTCATGTTGCTTACAGCAGCCATATGGAATTAAAATTGGTCTTGACTGTGTCTGAGGTGCAAGCCTGTGACTCGGAAAAATAGCAGCCATGAGTACTTCCAAACAGCTGGAGCTGGAGACCATTCCCTGGCTCTGCAGCCGAGAGGATAGATGCTTGAAGAAGGATGCCACCACGTGCCATGCGGTGAGACATGCTGAGTGGCACAGATTGGCAAAACTTGTTTGCTTGGTTTCACATCAGTTTAAAGTCCAGAGGATTTTTTACTGTGAAATTTGGAGTAGCATTTGATCTGCTTGTCCTTTCCAGGTCTTGCAGGAAAGTGTGGCTGCATCTTTAATTTCTCCTGGGCACAACTGCCAGAAGTAACGTGTGTTGGGGGCTCCAGCCCCAGGAGCTGTGCCTATAACCCACTTCCTTGCTCTGCCAGGTGATAGCAACTGGTATCTGTGTCAGCTTTCCCAAGGAGATGCAGCAGCAGTGATTCCTGAACCAGGATGCCTTCACCCCTATTCTCGCTGACTGCAAGGCTCTTGTGTTGATGGACCAGGTGGAACTGGGCTGTGCTGTCAGCCGTGGGGGTTTTCTCTTAATAATGTTTTGCAAAATATTTATTATGTTATTGTGTCCCTCCTTGTGTTAATGAAAGGAGACAACTGCTTGCATGCTTCACTTGACAGTCCTGATGAATGTCTTAAAATTGGTTGGAAGAGGTTTTTGCCTTTGAACTATGTGCATTGTGAGCTGGTAGAGGGTAGAGATGGCTCATTTCTTAATTTTTCCTGATTATGTTATATATGACTTTTCATTTGTGGAAATGCTGAGAGAAAGAACATGGGCAAAAAACAGAGCACAAAAATTTGCCAAAACTAGTTAACGGGAGTTGTGAGAGAAGTTATATTAATGTCTGGTGTGTGCATAACTGTTTGGGTTGACTTTCTAGTGGTGAAAGTGATCTCTAGTTGAGATGTTTCTTACAGTGATACCTTTCTCTTTAAACTTCCTGGTGTCACCTTCCATGGCTGAGTGTCTGTTACCTTCCTGACAGGATGGTGGGTACCATCCCTGCAGGGATTGGGCTTAGAAGACCTCAGAGCCTGTCAGCTCATGGACATAGTACTTGCCAAATCAGATTTGGATAAAAAAAAGCTGTATTGCAATGGCTTTGCTAACACTCCTGCTTTGATTTAAAGAAAGAAAGTTTGAAAGGAAAATGTGCTTCACTGTAGTACCTGGATTTAAAAAAAAATTATAAAATTATACTTTATTCATTTACTTTTTTTTCCCTCCTCATACAGTGAAATGTAGAGTAAGTTTGGGTGCAAGCCTGTCTCAGAGGAAATTCTGTTTGGTGTCATACCCTGTAAATTCAGTTTAAAGGGTTCCGTAAGCATATAACGAGACTAAAACCACCCTACACACTTTCGAATGGAGGTCTTTTCCTCCATCTCAGAATACCAAGAATTAATTCCTCTCGGCCTCTAAAAAGAAGGACAGCATTTGCTCTTCTTTCCAACTTGGCAGCTAAACAGAGGTGGTGCAGTCAAAAGGAAGTGGCTACAAAAAGATGAAGTGCACTGGTTGTGAATCTGCCAAAGGTGGCCAGCTGTATTGCTATTTTCAGCTAATTCTATGCACTTAGTCTGAGTTTTCACTTAAATTAAAGACTAAAGGTATATTTAGTGATCATTAGGTACTCCTCTATAAAAGGTTTTGTTTGGTGGTTTAATAATGGGGGTGGCAGAGAATCAGAAGGTAGCCAGCTAACCATTAGTGTGTCTTTTTGTGTGCTAAAATATAGTGGGTCCCTGTGATCTTAGAAGGTTTTAATTTGCACTTGGTAATAAATGCCTCACTTGGTAGAGCCACATCATTCTGATTCTTGACTTCTTCTCTTTGGTGGGGTTATCTCGGAAAGAGTGAGCCATCAAGAGGATTGTAGAGATGCTTGTGCTTAAACGACATACTCTATAAGTGAGCCTTTCAGTCTGTGTCCCAGCTCTCTCTGGAGTGAAGGATCCCTGAGGTCAAAAGGCTGCTGATCATGCTCCTAATTTCTCAAGTTTTTTGAAATATGTGTTGCAAACCTATTTCTGAGGGGAAAAGAAAATAGACACGAAATGAACAAGGTTCTAATCTGGACATGCAAAATTTTATAGTTTCTCTGAAACTGAGAGGAATTGAAAAGATCAGGCAAGAAAGTAGTGGATTTGGGCTTGTAAGAGCAACTAGAAAAGTGTATGTAGAGCTTTAATGTATTAAAATAAATCTGTTATATCATTAAAAAAAATAATTAGGCAATAGGCATTCCTACAGTCATTCCTGTTGGGTTTTCTCATTTAATGCTGTTATCTTTGTCTTAAATTCTGTGAAGGGATACTTTCCCACTGCCCTTGGTTTGGAAAGCACTTTATAAGTTTTGAGTCTTGCAAAATTTTGGGCGTTCTCAGCCGCAATGGGGTACCTTAAAATGCTCTGAAAAAGATCAGTTTTGTGTCACAGGCTTGCAAATTCCTTTTACATCATGAGCAAGGCAGCAGCCACGGCCTGTTGGCATCAGTGGGGGGGAGTCGCAGCACCCTAATCCTGCAGATTTAAGTAACACGTTTTCAGGGGTGCCCTTGCATCCTTCCTGCTGCTCTTCATTGGATGGATTGTCCTCAGCTTAGCATTGGGATGCGCTTCTGACTTCGTTCCCACAAGGGCATATAAAAAAGGAAACTGCCTCCCCCGTGCAGCAGCACAATAAATATCTTGGCAGGTCTCAGTCCATAAACCCTGTTATAATCTTGCAATTTATGATTATGTTGTTATTTGTCAAGAAAACCACGAGCCAATCTTTTGTAAAGGAATGTGAAATGATAAATAGGGAACTGCAAAAAACACTGGTGTGCTTTTCAAGATGAATTTTTTAGGAGGTTCATATCGACCGCCTTGCACCCAGAAGTTGAAATGGGTGATCTGTGGTGTGTTTGAAGCGTGACTGAGAGCATTTGCACTCTGCTGATTTATTCTGCAGAGGTGCAGGTTTGGTTTAGCATTGCTGTAGTGCTGCCGCAAGCTGTTGCGGTGTGCTGCCTTCTTAATAAGCAGCCTGTGCTCCTCCAGGTTGCTCCTGGACTCGGTGGTGCTGGGGAAATGCCCCGTGTCTTGTGGGACAGGACTATGGGAATTGTTTGACCTGTGAGAGTTCATGCACCAGTGCCCAGTGGGGTTGGCGTTTGCTGAACGAGCACATCTCTCACACACACGTTTTCGATTATGGATATGTCCCTTGAGGATATGTAGGATGGTTTTGACAGGCCTACCCGGGGAATTAATGTTGTTGGAATGGTATTGGGTAAACCTTTGCAGACGGGATATGCTGAACTAGTTAAAAATCAGTAAGCAAAGTGCATGTATATTAATTTTAAGTTACCATTTTATTCTGTTATACTATAACTGAGTGTTAGACGGTTTGGCATTCTCTAATAGATGGTTAGCAAAGTCTTTTCCTCCCATCAAAAATATCTTTCCAGTTGGAGCGCCTTCTGTTTATTTGTTTGCTTGTGTTTTGATCTTGAAAGACAAAAATAGCTGTTTGCACACAACAAAATAGCTGGATATAGTTTCTCAAAATGTGTGCTTAGAGGGTGGCATATCAGCCTTCCTGGGTTTAAAGCCTACTAACAAAACTGCTCTCAACATGGGCAAGGCAGACTCTGTGGACAAACTGGTGTGGACTGAGGTGGCTCAGGGAAGAACGTGTTTCTGCGAGGCAGCACTTGAAGCAAATGGCCGAAGGCAAGAAGGTGGGTTTTCTTCCTTTGCTGCAGCAATTGCAATTGAAAATTAATTTTAAACAGCTCCCTTGCCTTTCAGATCTGCGATGTGTCTCCGTTTACTTAGAAGATCTGAGAAAGCAAGCTTTAGAAAACAAAAAGCATTGTTCCCAGTAACAAACCGTCAATTGATCCGTCATGGTTTTCAGTTGTTTCCGTGATTATGCTTGTGAAAGAGATTAAAATACTTCTCTTTTATTATCAGCAAAGTGAATTCCCCTGCTGCCTGCTTCTAACAACGTGTGCCTGGCCTGGCTCTGCTGTGCCTTGTCCTTCGCTTTCTGTTCCCCTCGTGCTTATTCGTTCAGGCTGGTGTGTCTGTGGCAAAATCTCTTCCAACTCAGTGTCTTCGTGGTGGGTTTAAATTTGCAGATCTCTCCCTTCTTCCAGACTCGCTATAATTGCCTGGAGAGCTTAAGAATAATTGCTGCTTCTCTTTTTATGAATAATTTTTGGAGCGTTCTTCACGTCAGTGAAACCACAGAGCGCATCAGTGAAACCTTGCTCTGAAATGGGGGAATTTTTTGGTCTTTTTGTTGTTGTTCTTAATGTGTTTTTCCTGTCCTCTGAAAGCAACCCTGTGGTCAGGAATGCCCACTGTTTCATATTTTGGTCTGTCTTTTGATAGTTTAAACATGCTAATTTTTTGTGTGTGTTCTTTTGGACAGTAAGTGAGTATGTTGTGCCTCACTGCAGACATACTTCTCATCTATCATCCCTTCTTTGCACAGGCAAAGCAATTTGAAGACAAAATATGGACCTTGTGGTACTTTAAAAATTATATTAGTGGACACAACTGCCTATGGTGTAAATTTATTCCCAACCCACTGAACAGAGAGTCTGTGAGAAGAGGGGTTACAGCATAGTGTATTGAAACTGGGGGCTGCGGACACCTTGCATCATTTTTTTGTTAATCAGCAATGGATCTGGGAATCCTGGGTTTGAGCAGACCAGTTTGAAGAAGCTCAGGCTGCATGTGTCCTGTCTGGGGCCGTAAATTCTCCCAGTTGCTGAGACCCAAGGTGAGGCTCTCCTTAAATATGTGCAGGCAGGAGAGGAATGTGACTGCACTTAAAAACACGGACCCCTTCCCATTTTGAGTTACAACCAAAACTTAGAAGACTTTTACAGGGTGAAGGAGCCTGTCTGTCCCTGTTCCTGCTGGGGCTCGAGGTGGGCTGGCAGCGAAGGGGATGTGGGTCTCTTCTCCCTCTTGTTGACAGAGGTGCTGCTCCAGCATCACGTCACTGCCTGGGAGTCTGGTGGTGCCTGTAATTAACAGCACAAGGTCCACATTCTCAGCTTGGGATGGTTTTGAGGAAAGGTTAATGTTGCCCAGGTCCGTTAAACTTATTGCTAATGAACTGTTTGCAGTAATATGGCAAGCAGCCTAAGTGTGTGGGTTCAGCAAACAAAGTGTGGTGGAAGGCTTGTATAATTAGCGTTAATGTTGGGTACAAAACACCCCATCGACAGTATCAGCTGACTTATCTCATTATGAGCTATAGCTAAATCACGAATCTAATAAAACGTGAATTTTTAAGACAGGGTAGTGAGAGTAAGAAGAAGGCGTGAAATTAGATTAGAGTCTAAAAGCATAAAGGCTGGCTTCCCCCGTCCCTGTCCAAAGCAGTATTCAGACTGCTTTTTTACAGAAAGCATGGGCTTTGTTTTTGAGCTGTAAGAACCAGAATAATACCATTCTGGAAAAGTCCTTTTACCAATCCCTTGAAGAGGTGTATTTTTTCAGTTTTCTGTACTGAAATCTGAGGTTTCTGTCTTGGTCATAGCGAAAGATTTAACCAAGTGATTACTTGGTGTTTTGAAATGCTGAAAATCCTGCTCTGAAAGGATGAGTGTCAGTCAGATCTCCCTTGCTTCCGTAACATGTTTCCGTGATGCACACCGGTGACTGCGTCGCTGCCGTCTCCCTCTTCTTCCTGCCACGCTGGAAGACAAAAGGTTCGTCCGTGGAAAGGAGAGGGGAAATGGTAAGCACTGCCTAGCGCAGCGGTAAGAGCCAAACCTTCCTTTGCAGAAGGATGAGGAAAAATCCAGCAGTTCCAAAATCAGGTTGCTCCTGGTGCAGCCATGGTTTTGGAAGGGTGAGGGATGGGCTGCAGCATGGAGCTGAGCTGCAGGATGTCATTCAGGCTGGCGGTGAAAGGGGAGACTGTACCGTCCCCTGTGACGGCAGCCAGGCAGAGCCAAGTTGCTTGGGGAACACTTATTGTTAATTTCCTGACTCGAGTGCAATTTAAAATCCCTCTCAAAACAACCTTTGGGTTTTTTTTTTCTTTTATGATATTTTTTATTTAGAAACTAAATAAAACCTCAGGCAGATCAAGGAATGCTGTGCATGCTCCTAGAAAAAATGGAATCACTTCTGAAATCCAGAGCATAAAATAAAACCGATGCTAAGACACGGGGTTGGTAAGCAGGAGGAAGGGCTCGGGCTGATCTCTGCACTCGTCAGAGCCTTTAAACAAGACAGGAATGAACACGCTGCAGAGTTATAGGACGTCTGAGGTTACCTGCTGTGAAAGAGCAGATTAGCATGCTGTGGTATTTTGTTTGAGGTTTCGAGAAATTATCATATCTGGATAGCAAACCCTTGTATAGAAATATACTGCCGTTTCTTCATGAGATCATTTCCTTCATGCTGAGGCATTTATAAGAAAATCTAGTATCCTTCCTAAGATGGGGTTTACTGAGAACTGTCTTCATTCATAAAGTGGAGAAATTTACGGTATGGTTCTTTTTTGTAAAGCAGCTTCAGAGTCTGTGAATCTGTGATGTTTTCACAACAAGAGGATTGACAGATGACTAACTGGATTTCCCCTTTGTTTTCTGCAGCATTTTATGCATGCTGAATAATTTCCATAGGATGAATTGTTCTCATGGTGCTGAATAGTTCAAGTGGAAAAATGCCTGGTATCAGTAACTGTACCCAGTACACACAGTGCGTCATGATGTCTTCAATGATAGTTAATACAAATACTGTAGGCCAGTCATCCTCTTGTCAGTCCTGGCAGTCCCTTGGGCAGTTCCTTCTCCCATGCAAATACCTGCAAGCTCTTTTAGTTCCCACAACCTCATATGTCCTGGGTGTGGAGCTGAAGGAACAAAGCACCCTGTTTATCCTGACCTTACTCCAAGGTGCTCAGAGGAGTTGCCTCCTTAAGACCCAGGGTAACTTCCTCTTGGGCTGGGATGCTGGGTTTAGCTCCCTGCCTCCCTACTGGGAAATAATTTCCTCTTCCTTATTTAAAAAAAAAAAAAAAGAAATTGTGTAGAATTGGTAGAATTCTATATGAATTTTAGATTATTTTTCAGTTTTGCTGCATATTTTGTCAAGTTCTTCAACAAAACGATTTGTCGTTTTGCTCATGATGTATCACCCTGGTGGAAGGGTCTTGATTGCGTTTCTTAAGCCAACTAAGCTGGGCTTAAGATGGCAGAGAATTAGGCTTTTTGTCATTAGTGATGTAGATCCCAGCAACAGCTGCATTGAGAGTATTTGTGATCCTCACTGGCTGTGGCATTTTTGCTGTTGTTTCGGTAGCAGTGTTGCAATGGCCTGGCAGTGCTCGATTACACGTGGAGGACACGCAGAGAAACTTCCATTTTTCTCCTCTGCCAGTGCTTGGCCGTGGGGAATAACAGCCAGAGCTCGCTTGCTGCATTTTGCTGGTAGTTGCTAGATAAGTTTTGTATTCGGTGTTTTTCTCCTGTGGGGCTGGGTAGTCTTAGGGGATGTTGTCAGTCAAAAAATGCTCCCAGGGAAGGATATCTATAGTAACTGAAGGTGCAAAACAAACATGAGACATGGTGGTAGCTGTTAGAGCATCATCTCTGCAGTGTTTTGAGAAGGTAAGAGAGGGATTGTATGCACACATCTATTTGTTTGCTTTTTAGTATTTACTTGGGTTTTCTAAATGAATTATAACGAGAAGGTAAAGTATTTGGGGGGCGGGGGAGGTGTTTGTTTGTTTTTAAATTGAGAAAGCTGATGTTATTGAGTGAAAGTTAAGTAAGTCAGTGTGTTTTGGAATGTTTGTTAAGCATCGTATGTGCTGTAGAGCCTCCAGGCATTTTAGGAATAAGCTACTTTCCAGGACCTCTGATGACATCCAGATAATACATGATATTGGCCAGAGGTAAAGCTGCCTCTTTTTAATAAACTGTTGCAAATTTCCACTACTTGCCTTGGAGAAAACCTGTCCTTTGGGAAATGGAAATTTATTTGGGACTCATTCCAAGATACGGTTATGTTCAAACCTTTTCTTCAGTCTGGAAAGAAACACAGACAAGGAGAATATAATTTTAATGAGTACAAGATGCCTGTGAAGGGCTGCTCCGAGTTCATCAGTAAATGCACCACCCCAACCCAAACACAGCAGTATTTGGCATTTTTGGCTTTCTCGAAGGGCCCGGCGCAGGGTCAGCAGGAAAATCCCCTACCGTTGGAGGGGTGATTTTCTGCTGGATGAGTGTGCTGAAGTGGCTGTGGGCAGGAGTCGGGAGGGATGCACGGGTGGGAGGGAGGGTTTGGCTGCTGTCAGGAAAGATGTGACGATCTGGCTTATTTTGTTGCTGTGGAAATGGGTCGTGTGGATCAGATGAATCAGTTGCTTTGGCCCACAGAGATGCCTGGTGAGACCAGGACCGGTGGAGAAGAGGAGGTGAGATGGAGAAGGGAAGGTGTGATGTGTGGGGTGACTCTGGGGCTGGGAGGAAGGGGGAGGCAAGGGGAGGAGAAGGGTAAGAACGAGCAGAGGAGAGAACCGTCTCATTTTGCAGAAGGGAGTGAGGGCCTCAGAGCTCCATCTTTGGGCTTTTGCCAGGCCATGGTATGGCCTGTCAGGTCCATTCATTTTAGGGTGCTCACTGGACCTGGTGGCCAGCCCGTTGATGTGTCCTTGCATGCCAGCTCTTTCTGAAATCCCTGCTACATCCTGCAGTCCGGAGGGCAGGAGAGGGAAGGTTGCTATGGGAGGACTAGCCATTTCCAGTTGTCAGCAAGAAAGGATAAGCAGATTGAGGACAGGGGGGGAAAGTAGGGAGAATTTTTTTTTTGTTGTCGCCTGCTCGCATTAATGAGAGGAGTTGTGAGGCGCCTGTGTATGAGTTTAGATTTTGTTAAGCCAACTGATCTGTAAAAGCAGAGAGTAAATCCATTTTCCCCCCACTACTTTAGTAATTGGCAGAAGGGAGAAAGTCATTGTTGACTGAGAATAAACAGATTTCAGGCATTCCTAGACTGAGAAACCTGCTTAGCTTTCTAAAATCGGTCTCCCTGGTGCTCTGCTAAAAGCTTAATTGGCTGACATTTTGTGTGAGAGAGATTTACTCTGCTGGCCTAAATTGAGTTATTTTGTGTAAATGTTTTTGTGGGGTTTATAAAATATTCTCCTCAGAACATACATGTGTGTGTAAACTCTGGACTGTTTCTTTTGAAAGAGTAATAACGAATACTAGATGTTGTGGCTTTGGCATACAGAGGATAATTTAACATGGAATTCAGTTTACACTTTTAGTTAACCTCGTGAGGGATTTTCTTGGTTCAAAACTAAATATCTGCCTTTTTTTTTTTTTCCTTCCCCCTGCAACAACAGCTGCTGAGATACAGTCTTTCTGTGATTATGAAAAGGATGGCTGCACTGGTTGTGCCAAATATTGGGGGTGGATAACCACTCTGCTTAAGGATGGCTTTCTAAACTGCATAAGTGCAGGGGCGTTGCCATAGCAGGTACAATGCAAGGTTTTGGGAGCATTTGGATCCTTAAAGATTCGCCAGGTCTCATTAGGAAGGAGTTAATGCCATCCCAATCCACTCTTGCTGTCTGCTTCCACAGTGGCCGCACCGTCTCCTCCTCTCTTCCTCACAGTGCTTGAAAGTCATCTCGCACACTTCCTTGCTCTGTTTTTAGTACGTTGTAATTAGTATTTTCATTCAAGCTTTAAAATTCCTTGGAGATTTGCCTAGGAGAGGGCTGTGCACTTTTAACCCAACTGCAGAAAAGGGATCTGCATCATATTAACCGTGAAATTTGCAGGTCAGCATTGGAATTTCAATATTTGGTGTTTATAACTTGCTGCCTGGTTTAGGCTCTTTTGTTTCGCATTAATTTCCACCTCTTGTGCTCCCAAATGTGACTGTGTTTCTCTCTTTGTTTTTTCCGTTGGATTCGAATACTTACTCCATCCAAATAGATGAACTTCGTTGGCAGGGATGAGCAGAGCCACGGAGTCGCTACTTGGGGCTGTGCTAGTGATCTGGAATGAGTTTTAAACATTAAAGCTTGTTTACATTCGGATTTGACAAGGGCTCCCCTTGGACCTTTTTCTTGCATGCTCTTAGTAGAGCAGACAGCCAGTCCAGTGAGGTCCCCCCCAGAGCTGTAGGTGTCCTGCAATCCAGACTGTTGCACTGAGGATGGAGAAGCCTAATTGTTTAGGGGAACAGGGCATGTATCATGGCTTTGTCCATTTCATCCCGCTCTGAATAGCTTTTGAACTTGTCTTCCAGTTCCTAACCAGAAGAGAATTAGGAGTCCTTCGGATAATTCCAACTGAAGTTGGAAGTGGGCTGGAGAGATCCCAAACTGATGGCCTCGCGAGCAGAAAGGCAGGCAAAGCTCAGCAGCTGTCTCTGTGTTGGGATGCATCCTGCCCGGGGGCTGGGAGACCCTGCAGGGATGGAGGGAAGCATGGCTGCATCCAGAGGAGCAGAAGAGCTTTGGGAGCAAAGACCCCATTCCTCTCGCCCAGCAGCCCCAACTTGTGGTGCCCTTTCTGTACCCTCCTCATTAAACTTTGACCAGACTTTATTCGGTGGGATTGAAAACGTACAGCGTGGTTGCAATGCCTGTCGTTTCACGTAAGATTAAGGCTATTTTAGGAAAATGCTAATGTCTCGGAAACTGTCGAAGGATCCAGCTGTGTGAAAGAGGGCTGGTTGAGTCAGAGAGGCTGGGCTGCGGTGCAGCCCCAGGGGAAGGAGGGTGTCGGAAGGAAAGGGCTCTGGTCTTGCTCCTGTCGGGCTGTTACGCATCGCTGGTGAGGGGGAAAGGAAAAGCTGTCGGCCAAAGGTTGTGGTTGTGTGTGTGTGTGTGTTAAGAAGGTGGCTACAACAAGCACAATTTATAAACATTTAAGGGGGGGTCAGTTCACGCTCTGTCTGTGTCCTGGCAGGGTGTGCTGATCTCCCAAGCCTTCAGCCACTTCTCAGCCTCAGAGCAATGCAACTCATCCCATCGGCTGGCCTGTGCCAGGAAATGCTTCAACATTGTGATATGCAAGAAAAAAAAATATAATAAAATACTCCCGAGCACAGCCCTTCCCTGTCTGCCAGCGGAGCACCAAGGAGAACCTCTGGGAATTTTTGTGGGGCACTGGTTTTCCTGCTTTGCTGCCAAAGGGTCCTGCAGTGCCTACGCTGCCTCTGGAGCAGGAGCTCATGAAGGTTGTGAAGCTGTGGTTGCCACCACGTAGCTTAGATCAGGAAATAAAATGTGTGACTGAAGCACTTCAGTCTTCTTGGGGTAAATATGCTGTTATTAATTCCATCTGCAGTTCCAATTACTAATCCTTTGGAAATGAGATAAACAAAATCCATATATTAAGGTGTTAACTGGAATATGGAATACGCCTTTTGAAGTTAAATGGTATGGTCTGAGTCAGGCTGGCAGCTTGCTTCTGCCTAAAGGCGTGAGTCCTGCTCCCTCCTCCTCCTCCTCCTTCCCTCATCAGCTCCCAGCTGCAGGCTTCTGCCCTGCCTCGCCCCTTCTATCAGCTCAGCCCTTCATCTGTTTGCACAGCAAACAGGATCAATTTGCTGATTTGTGAGAAACCCAATCCAAAAAATAGCCAAGAGGGGAGGAGTGAGGATGGAGGGGAGGGGGAGCGCGGGGAGGGAGCTTGCTCAATTACGTTGTCGAACCGCACCCTTGGACAAACACGGGCTCTCTCCGTGACGGCCATAAATCATCCCCTCCTTCGGCATCTCTGAAAAGCAGCAGAGCCCTCCTGAGCAGCAGCGGGCACACCGGACTGACTCACGGCGGGGAAGGCCAGAGCGAAATCCCCGCCTTCCTGTGACGCCGATGCGTGGCTGCGTGCACAAATGTGATATTTTTTACCCCCTTTTTTCCTTTCCAGCTCCTTTCTGTGAGGCACGGCTGCCTTGCCGCTTCAGAGACTGGGTGTCATCCTGGATGTGCCAGGGAGGTGAAGGTGAAACCCAGGGCTTCTGTCCCTAGTGGTTATTGTTCTGTAGGTGTTAACGAAGGTGAGAAGTATATAGAAGAGAATATAACACTACAATGTAGTAGAATTTATCTAATTGATAGAGTAGTTACATGTTCCCCATCAAAACTGAAGTGGTTTATATGAGGGGAAAGGGTGCCTGGCCAAAGTCTGAAGGATAACACAGGTTCACCCTGTTAAGAGCACCAACATTTCCTGCTGTTTCCTAGAGGACTTTTTGACAAGGCTTATGTTCAGTCACAGCAAATAGGAGTAGACAAGGTCGTCCACTGAGCTGGTCTGTCGTGAGCCTGAGAAAGCACTGTTGAGTCTTTGACAGCCTCGCTGTATCAGGAACTGGTTGACCAAAGTGCAGGCTAGGGAAGAGGCTGAGGGAAAGCTGCAGGACTGACCTAACCGGTCACAAATGTGGTGTTACTGTAGTTGTTGTAAAGGGCTTCCTTTGTATCCAGAAAGTACAGCTTGTGTCAGTACGTTTTGATAACGCGCTACTTAAGAAAATGAGTGAACTGGGATCTTGCCAATGTGAGCAGGCTCGCTTTGCTGATAAGCTCCTGGAAGCAGTAACTACATGAAAAAAAGAGAAAAAAGAGGAAAAATTAAAAGAAGAAAGCTTTACTCCATTTGCGCGATGTTGAAGAACTTGTAGAAACGTTATTCTGCAATTTTTTATTTTTTTCATTACTTTACAAAGGTTATGTTGAATTTGCGGGGTGGAATAAACCCACTGTAAGTGCTCTGGTGCCCATTTTGCAGGGAGGCAGAAGTGCTGGCCAGGCAGCCTGAGGTCAGTATTCACAGCAGGGACATTGGCTCATTGGGGAGGGTTGGCAACAGTGGATGGATATTGCAGGATCATACTGGGGAGCCTGAGTGTGTTGGTCAAGGCACCCACGCTTTGGTGCGGAGGGCCAAGCAGGAATGGACTCTGCTAGACAAGATGTATGGAAACAGGATTTCGCTCCAGCTACCAGCTGTCTTGGAGGGTTTTTTGGCTAATGCTGTGCCGTCTTGTGAATGTGGTCACGTACCAGCCCAGGCTGAGGGATGGTGGGAAAGGTGGGTGCCAGGAACAGACTCCCATCACCATAGCAAATTACCAGGCTTGCAGCTTGCTCCTAGCCCTTCGCAAGAGATACCCTGGGGCAAGAGGGCGGCCAAAAAATGGGAGATATGAGTTATTCTGTCAGTAAAAAGTGGGACATAGGAGCTATTCTGTCAGTGCGGCCTTCCCTTGGCTGGCTGGTACCCCAAGGCATCTGTGAGTAGGTGGGAATGTATTACCTGTGTTGTGTGCTGCAAGCAAAGCTCCTATGGTTTACGGTCCACCTAAGCCTGATGCTTTCCATACATCCATGTGTGTAGGTCTGGAGGGGCTGGTGGGCAGGTTAGGCTGAGTGACCTTCCTCATCACCAGAGGAAGGTCTTGTAGCCTGCCAGTGGGAGAATTAGCAGAGGTAAGAATTAGCTGGGGACTTCTTTTTCAGTTTAGTGTTTTGGACTGAATGGTTTCTACCTCCTCTCCCTTCAAAGTGTTTGACACTTTGAACTTTTGCAATGTTTTCCATGAAAAGATCTTCAAGGATTTTGCAGACGTTAATTCTTCATCCTCCAAATCTTGTCAGGCCGGGGGGAGTTTGGCCATGCTTCTGTAAATAAGGAGTCCAGTGTACACGGCAGCTTGCCAGCAATCACATGCAGACAAGACAAGAACTTCCTCCAGTCCTACTCCTTGCTCTTGGGTTTTTACCACAGGACCTTCTCCTCCAGCCGTGCCCCTTGGCTGTCCCACTTACACCGGCAGAGTCCTCTTCTAGGGAGCCGGGAGGCGACTGTCTGGCTGTTCAAAGCCAGGGTGGGTACTTTTTGAAAGTCAAGGTGTTTTCCTTCCTTGCGCAGCTGGCAAGCCAGGCTGCAAGAAGGAAATCTGTTGTGGCAGCCTTGCTATCGCACCCTCTTCAGCCTATGCCAGAAGGGCCTGAGATGGAGGATGCTTGGAGGAAATACACTCTGCACCCTCAACACCTTGTGTCAGTCATAAGCAACGATGTCACCGTAGCTAACAAATTAGATACATCCTCCTTCTACTTTCTCCATAGTTCCTGGAATAGACTCTGAATGGTGTCTTGTCTCAAACCGCGGTAAATCAGCCCGGAACAAAGGCGTTTATGAACAGGACTACCCACAGATGTCATGGGAAGAAACGAAAAATTGCAAAGCTTTACTTCTGTGCTACTGTCACAGAACTTCTTCTTTTTCTCTTTTCTTCGTAAATGATTCAAAGCTCTCAGGAGGGTAACGTCCTCTTTTTAAAACCTGCTGTCAAAACAGAAAGGAAATGTACAATGCAAACAAAAACCCAAATTCTGTTTAGGTAACAATGACCTGTCTAAGTTGTCCACAGTGTGTGGTCCACAGAGCTAAAGTAGCTTCTGTTTAATTTATAATATGCACATGCTCCGCAAGAGTGCATCAGGAAAAAGGGGGGGGGGGAAGAAAGGAAAAAAAAACCCTTGTGGAAGAAGGGGGATTAGAAGCAAACTGACAGACTGTTTATTACGCAGCGTATAACTTACCAAATGGCTTCATTTTTCTTAGTGGTCCAGACTTGTCACTTCCATTTGGCAAACTCTAACGCTGCAAAGTCTGAAAGCAGCTATTATTGGCTTCTGCCCGAACTGTGCTCAGCTCGTATAAATTTGGTGTCTGATCTTTTATATTGAGATTAATAAATATTTATTTAAGCAGACCAAATACGCCAGGCCTTTCCTACAAAATGTGAATTTGAATGCAGTGCAAGATTTTTAGGGTAGGCATGTGATTGCTTAAATATGTATAATTTAGCTTCACACATTTATACCTTTTTTTTTTTTCCTTTGCTCAGTACCTCTCTGTTCTGCAGTGCTACATGTGAAATATGTAGCCAAACATATAGGCAGGAACTCTTATTAGATAATTGTGTTAAGAATGTGCAAAACTGGGTGGTTTAACATGGAAGAGAACAAACAAGGTGACTCTTGTTCAGCGCAGTACATTGCTTTTTCTTAGTTAGGACCATCCCTCTAGTATATTAGGTGTATTAAAAGTTTAAGTTGTCTGTGTACAGCTCCGACCATCCTGCTGAATCTGTTTAGAGATGCTTCTTTTAATTTAAATCCATCCTTCCTCTCTAATTGTTTTTCCATAAAGACATCCCGTAGTGTGGTGTCATCAGTTTAGTGAAATCATGTGTAGAAGAGACTTTTGGGGTGCTGTTGGAGGGGTGTTGTGCTTAAGGAGAGCAAGCGACGTGCCGTTTCTGGGTTGCTCTGATGCTCCATCACTGATAGTTCTCAGATTTGGGCTCAGCCCATGTGATTTTCTGTGCTCAGAAGTGACTGGGAGAGGGGATGCTGCTTGGCAGCCAGCCTTGCAGCCGAGCATGGGGCTTTCCCAAGGGTACGCAGGGCGGCAGGCTGGCAAGAGACCCTGCGAGGAGCTGAGGACCCTACTTGCCCTCCTGGCCAGGCAGCCTTGGCTCTTGCAGCACCCCAGTGGCTCTGTCCTGCCCTTTCCTCACCAGAAGTGTCACCCCAGCCTGGTTTAGAAAGAGGGAGGGTGTATGCCTGATGGAAGCATGTGCTGGAGGGGAAATAGGGACAAATGCTCACTCTGGATCCGCGGAAGTTGATGCATATTTGGCTCTATTTTCCTTCTAGTTTCTTCATGCTTTCCAGGAGGGTGCAACTAACATCCTGCTCCTTCCCATTAACCCCCTAAGGGTGTTCCCCCTCGTCTCTGACTGTGTCTCCATGAGTATTAAGCAAATGGTGGTGTCGGAGATGCTGTTCCTGGAAGGACTATGTGTTTCATCCTCTCTGTAAAACACCTCAGGTTGCAGGTTGGAGTTTGGGTGTGGAGGGTGGGAAGGGAACATATGCACAGTCCTACCTTTCACAGGCTAAAATGTTTCAATGGAGGTTTCAGCAGCAGATGAATCACATCATTACTTAATACCTTATGAGCCGAAATTTTCTACTGTCAGTTTTCAAGCATCCTTCAGCCTGAATGATTGATTCTTTTCTGCAGGAAAGCTGGAGACATGTATACGATTCCTCCTCGTCTTGCTATCAGAGGTAGCTGGGAGATTCAGAGTGTACCAAGTGTTAGCAATTTGCCTTCTCTTTATTTTTTTCTTCCTTTTGAGATACCTGCCCCATTGCCTGATAAGAAAATTTATCTGTAAAACCAGTTCTTCCTGTATTCATAGTTCTCTGTGGCTGTCCCCTGTTGCTCATGAATTTTCAAAGATTTCTCTTAGAAGTCTAGGAAAGCTTTTATTTTAAAAATGCTCTGAAGAGCTCAGAAAGGCTGGGGCTTGTGGTCCACATGCATAGAGTTTAAACCTGTGCAGTACATTTAGGCTATTAAAACTTGCCTTTTATGCTGTGGTAAGTAGGAAGATTGTGTTTTCCACACGTCGTTCTCCCTAATACCTGATGTTAGCGTAGTCATATTTGTGTTACCCCTTTTGCTTTTCCTAGGCAGGAAAAGGCAAATTAACAACAATAAAAAACAGTCCCCAAAACCTGAAGTCAAACAGATTCTTCATCAGTTGTGCTTCAGAAATTTGTGGGAGGAATTTGATGTGCATTGAAACCTCTCAAACCTTTTATGATACTAGGAGGGGTGCGGAGCCTTCAGTGAAGGTATTCGTACTCCTACATCTTCATCAGTCAATGGTGGAGAGGGGAGAAGAAGCACACAGCTACACAGAGTGAATAAACTCCTCTCTCATAGTTCTTGCAGCTCTTGTCCCACTGGATAGACTGCTGTTCTGCACTCCTATAATC
Source organism: Thinocorus orbignyianus (assembly GCA_013400375.1). Lineage (NCBI taxonomy): Eukaryota > Metazoa > Chordata > Aves > Ciconiiformes > Thinocoridae > Thinocorus > Thinocorus orbignyianus. The sequence goes on from VXBW01001787.1 coordinate 44,695, forward strand.
TCCAGGAGCTTTTCAAGAAGAAAGAGACCTCACATTTTGTGTGTACTTAATACATGAAGCTAAAACCAGCCGATCCACCCTCCAGATTTTCTCAACAGGGCTTCTTTGTGTATTTTAAAGAAACAAAGGACATAATTTCATTTTTCTATATACGCTGCCAATTTTCCTTTTCTATACATGCTACCTTTAAGGCAGATTTACAGGGAAGGCATTTTTGGCATCAGTGAGTGTGAGTCAGCAAACCTTTCCATTGGTTTACAAGTTCTGACAAACCCTGCTTTTCAGATGCTGCTTTTGATGCACACCAGGGCTCTAGTAAAGTGGATTTCTTTCTGCTTGGCCATCTCTGTTGTTAGAAGATCCCGTCAAAGGAAAGAGTTTTGTTTTCTGTTGCTTCAGGACGAAGTGCAAAAGTGGGTTCCTTAATTTGTTCCTATACATACAGTTCACTCTGACCCAGAATATTTCTTCCATTTTTATTTCTTCAGTTCTGGGTGAGCGTTGTGTCTTTGCAGAGCAGGATTTACATAATCTGGATATTAGGATGGATGTCAATTTTTTCGAATGTAACTTCAAAGAGTGAAAAAACAGAATGTTCTTTCCTCTATTTCGGAGCTAAAAATATGTATCACATCTTGGGGTTTCTTTTTTTTTTAATGAAATCAGAATATTTAATCTTTTGGTTAGCAGCGCTCCTGGCAATTTTGGAGACAACTTGATCAAATGCATGTTAGGTGTAGGTTAGGAAAGAGTTGTACAGCACAGCAGCTGTTACTTGCCATTCATATAGGAGATTGATGTGCTTTATTGGGCCAGCACAGCACAGCTCTCGGTTGCAATGTCCTTTGCGCTACTTTCCATAGAATTTGATTTAAAATATGCATAACTAATAAAAGAGCTCTTGGAACAGGGTATGTATTTAAAACCCTGTAATAATTTATGTTCCTGGTTGGTATGCAAGGCACCTGGCCTGTTTATCACGGCTCCTCATTACTGGCTGCTCCCTGCAGCAGTGGGTAGGGTGTGCAAGAGTGGAGGGAACAGCTATGGCAGAGGTGGAAAAGGTTTAAATTCTGTCCTGTGAGTCCCAGTTCCTTACGATAACGCTCTTTGCGAAGGGAGGCTGCTCTCATACTGCAGTGTGATTTTTTTTTTTTAAAGGACTTGGTTGTGTACAAATACTTTTACCAGTTTCTGTATGATTCTGGATTTCTCTTAACTAATATGCTACTAATACAGAAACCACCCTTTGCCGTTAGGAGAAATTATATGGACCATTAGGGGATTACCTGCCTTTCCTCTGGTACAAATAACGGGGTTAGGGCAGCCTTCCCCCACGGCCCTTTTCTCTTTTTCTATTTGTGCCAATCCAAACGGGACATGTTTTCCTTTAAAAATTGCTTTGCCATGAAAACGCTTGTATGTTGCAACAATTCAGAGGCAAATACCACTGCTCTTACTCTTCTGTGGCTTGGGAATGAGTCCTAGAGGCTGATATTTAGCATTTCCACTGCTTTACACAGGGGCAGCAATGGTATTGCTGAGCTTGGTACTGAAGTCCAGAGCTCTGGAGGAGATGTGTTGACCATTGCTTGTCTGTCTGGCTTGTCAGCCAGCCCACTGTCACTTCTGCTACCCAAACTGGGAAAAAATATGTTTTGGGAAAGCTGTGTTTGTGGCCATAGTAACATCTTGCACCCCCAGCTTTGGCGTTTGCAGCCGTGAGTTGCAGGTCCGGTGCCTGGAGTGGTAGTAACTGCCCTGGGCAAAGCTGCTCTGTGGTGCTGGTGTTAATTAAAAGTGGTAGGTAATATACATAGGGTGCAGTGTAGAGTGTGGAGGTGGCAATGTGCTACTCCAGAGCAGAGTGCCAGCATGCAGTGTTGTCTTGGGGAGTTTTGTGTGCTGCAGCCGTGGACCTATTCACACTGATGTCTTTTCTTTGATGTGTGAATTAAAAAAAAAAAAAAAAATTAACTAAGTAAAAGGGAAAGAAAATAATCATCTTTGTCATAGAATCATAGGATGGTTAGAGTTGGAAGGGACCGTAAAGATCATCAAGTTCCAAGCCATGGGCAGGGACACCTCCCACCAGAGCAGGTTGCTCAAAGCCCCATCCAGCCTGACCTTAAACACTTCCAGGGATGGGGCATCTGCAGCTTCTCTGGGCAACCTGTTCCAGTGTCTCACCACCCTCACAGTAAAGAATTTCTTCCTAATACCTAATCTAAATCTACACGAGAAGCTGTCATGATCTTTCCAAGGTAGAGCTGTTGGTTTAATTTGCTTTTAGCTAGCCCAGGCACTTGCTGGTGAGACTGGAGTTGAGGAAGGGGTGTTTGGTTTAGAGAGCTGGAGTTGACTTACAGTCTTGGTCTTATAACTTTTTATTTTAGATTTAGTATACTGTCCCTTAATAATTTGCCTTGTAGCCTTGTTGTTCTGGAGCTAATGGAAAGAACAAATTGCTAAAGCGAACTGAAAAGACAACCAGGACCATGCACATGAGCCAGACACAGCACTTCTTTCTCTGCTGACTGTAAAAGCAGTACTTTCCTTTCCCATGGTAGAGCTGGATTTGTAGTAATTGGCACCAAGTTTCCATTGTGTGCCTTTTAATTTTTTAAGCAATTTGTTTTTACCACAAGTCTCTTTCTGGAGCAACTTACATGGCAGAGTGGGAGACTTTTTTTTTTGTGGAAAGGTATGAGCTGTCATTCCTTTCTACGCGCTGTGAGGTATGGAAATATAATTATTGGTGTTTACATAGGAGGAAGTGGAAGCACAGAGCTGGTCTGTGTGAGGCCAGCCAGGAAAGCCAGGGCATGCTTGGATGAGAAAATCCAGCACCCGGTGCCCCTCTCCGACCCTTGGGAATGGCGTGGCATGCCGGACTGGCCTCATCCGTGGGCAGACAGGGGGTAGGATACAGAGGTGACTGGGGTAGAGGGTATTTAGTCAAAAATTTTTATCGTTAAGGATCGGTGGCACCAGTTATTTAATACATTATTTTTGGCTGGGTTTGGGTCCTGCTTTCTTTTTGCAGGGGCATTACACGGGAAGTTTAAAGATGCGTGAGATTCCCACGTTGCTGCTTTAAACCGAATTTACCCAAACACAAAGGCTTCTCCTCCGTTTTAAAAATCAGCATCCATGGGGTTTTTTCACGTTCGAACAGTTGCTAACTTTAATGCTGAGAAACCTCAGCCTGAAAGGAAACCTTTTTATAGTCGCCACGTGAGGGAATATAAATAGATCTGTAGATTGAAGGGCTCTTTTATCCCCTGTCTGGAGCGGCCAGGACAGCGGCTGCTTGTGCTGTGGAGCTGGTGGGTTTGCAGATTCCTTGGGAGCTGGGGAAGCCAATTAAGGGAAATGTAGTTAGTGCTTTAAAAGTACAATGGTCGTATATACGTTTTCAGATGCCCATTTCCTTTGTCCCCACACCTCTTTTTTAAAAAAAAAAAATAATTAATTAACAAGCCCCACACTTTGAACAAAATAATCACCATTCTCTTTATTTTTTATTATGCCTTTTTTTGAATGGAAACTGTGACTCATAAAATATTTTAATCCCTGTTATTGAGCATCATTAAAATGAAGATTGTTCCTCAGCAGTGTGGTTTGGATTTAAGAACTCTTTATACTGTGAGTGCTCTCTCAATTGAAGAATGGCATATAATAAGTTGATGAAATTTGAAGTGTTATAAGACACTGTAAGAATAAATTAAAATACTTTGTAATTTATTTTTTTTTATTTTCTTTGCTTTTACACACACAGACGTGTCTTGTTTGACACTTTGTGAAGCACATTACTGGTTTAGCCAAAAGGAAGATGAGAAGAAGAAATTAGACGCCTGAAAATTAGAGTTGTCTTTAACAATACGGCAGATGTGACTTAAGATGAGAGAAACATGTTTGTGAAGGACCTGATGCATTCTGGTAAAAGGGGGCAGATGAGCATCAGCCTCTTCAATACGTGAAGTATCCGCAGTGCAGGGCAGCATGGGCTGGGAGCAGGAGTGGTGGCTTTGGCCCTTGGTGCCTGTGTCCCAGCCCCTGGCCAGTAGCCCATGTTGGGCTGACCCTGGTTTTTGGCAGGTTTGTGCCCCTTACCACTGCTTTAGCTGGGAGAGGAAGGTGTGTGCACAGCTTGTTAACACCTGCATACTGTATTTTGGTGAATTTCTTCTGGCGTCTCTTCAAGGGGGCTCCTTAATGTGTGTGTGTCAGTGTGTGTCTCTTCCTACCCATAGGCATCCTGTCACTTGCTGATGGGTAGGACAGTGGCCCTAAATTTGTAAACATAGGTTGTATAAAAAGAAAACAAAAAAAACACAAACAAAAAAAAAGAGGGAAAAGAAGGTACAAAGGGAGCAGATGCTTGCAACATCCTGTGCGTTTAGCAAATGCTCAAATATAAAAGTTTTTTTTCTTACCCATAAAAAGCTGAGCTGCCTTAGAGCGAGAGCCGCTGCTTTAGAAGCTGCACAATCCCAAGTACCATACGCATTATTGGGAAATGAAGGCAGACCATAAAATGCACAGCAGCATAAATCCTTCAAGTTAATAATTAAAAATACCAGGCAATTTTTCCCCCCCTGCTCTTTTCACACACTACTATTTTGTGCGGAACGAGGTTAAGACAGAATTTTTCCTTTATTTCTTTTAAAATTGTCTGTGCAGCGCTCCTTGACTGGCCGTGGCTATAAACTCATCAAGGGTAGAAGCTTCATTAGAAACCATCCAATTTAAAAGGGAACTGGGCGGGAGGTAGGAAACAATGCCGAGTGGGATGACTAAATTGCTCAGGATGTTGTAAATGGGGCTGCTGCCTTTTGATCTTGGGAAGGGTCGCGGAGATGCCGTTGCTTTGACCAAAGGATGTTGGAGGCAAGTGGCAAGAAATATCACCCACCTTCCATCCTGTTTTCCACCGCTGTTTCTTGGCTTAGGGCTGGTGTCATTAAGGAGGTGTAAGGAAGCAGCTCAGACAAGGCTTCCCTTTAGGGTCTTGTTGCCGCTGGAGAATTGGAAAGAGTGTTTGTTTCTGGGTCTGTTCAGATGTTTTATGGCAGCCCGTTGTTGCTTACTGCCTGCTTGGGCTGGCTACTGGCTCTCATTAGGTGTAACGTCAGGCTGTTGCTTAGGAATGAAAGAAGAGATGAAAGCTCATGCATAACTGGAGAGCCTGAATGAAAAGTTAATACTGGGAGATTGCCCAGACGTTGTGCGGAGAAGAGAATAACTTTACACAAGGACCTCGTGAAGCTGGAGCAGGGAATTCTATGTACGTGTGGGTACACATGGACATATTTATATAGAGATGATAACAAAATGTAATACATGCATAGAATTTATATAGAGATGGTAACAAAACATAATACATGCATCAGTTTTGGGGTTTTTTTAATACTTTTTTTTTTTTTTATGTCCAAGATTTAGATGGAGGCAGCATTTCAAGGGTGCAATTAGACTGAAGCCTGAGAGTCATCTCTGGCTTTTGGTGAAGAAATTTCCAGGTGAACAAAGAGAACCCTGTCTCGGCATACCTCTGCCTGCCATGCATCTGGGAGGCAGAAGTGACTTTTTAATGCCACCCACCTTCCATGGTCTTACCTCTGTAGATCTGCAGGTTCCCTGCTCTTGTGGACAAGTACTCGCTTTTCCAACCTCCTCTCCCACTGGGGAGGAGAGCTTTGGTTTCCCTCATGGAGATACGTAGGAGGAGAGCTTTGGTTTCCCTCATGGAGAAATGTAGGGACATGCAGCCTTTGCTGCCTTGCCTTTGCGTTCGAAAAAATCTTTGAATACATATCTGACCCACCACATCTCCTCCATGGTGTAAAGGCCACCAGGTTTGCTTAAACCCGCTTCAAGTGGCTTCTGAAAATGCAGTGGAGCAACCAGGCAAAGATGCCTTTAGTTCTTCAGTGTTGCTGTGTCTTCCCTTATACAGCACTGTGTGAAAGCCAGTAGCTGGAGAATTAGTTTTGTGACGGTGTTTGGATATTTTCTATATACAAGACTTTCTGCGTTATTTAGACAACTGGGTATGGGGGAAATAGTTTATGAAAAATAGTCACTTCCTGTTGAGATAATATCATGCCTTTATAGCAAATAGAGTAAACTTTTTTTTTAAACATGCCTGGTTACTTACAGGAGCAATATTTTCAAATACCAGTGAGGTTGGAAACTAGAAAACCTGATGCAAATCTGCTAAATTCCAATGAAGTTGAGGACAGAAAATATTTTCCAGCATTTGCTAGAAAGATCTGTATTGTATGTGCACAATCACGTTCTGATAATCATGGTTTTTGTGAGCTACTGTATTTTAACTCGTCTGGGGTCCATTATGGTGCGGTTCATAAACACGATGAAACTATGTGGCTAATAACATGAAATGCTTCCTACTTTGATCTAATCAGAAGCCTGGCTTGAGCTGCTGGTTTAGATCTTCATCAGAGGAGAGGAGTATGTCGGAAACAAGTCCTTCAAGTGTTTCTCTCTTGGCAATTAGCCACAGGAGCTCCATTATTACTTTTCGCCTGGATCAGATGAGGTCAATGGCAGGAGCTTCCTGCATGAGGTCTTTCTCAGAAGTGGCAGCAGACGGTAATTGTGAACATCTCCATCCTGCAGGTCCCCGTCCCGACAGTGGCCACGGGATGCAGTCTAGAACCTCAGAGGGAGGAGGGGTAGGAAAAGCAGACAAATGACTTTGGGGCCTCTGAGGGAAACAGCAGTTGGGCTGCATTGCTTTGCATTAAGATAAATATTAATATCTTTCAGAAGGTTGTGGTGGTGGTGGTAAAAGAACAAGACTTGCATAAGTGGGAGGCCTGTCCACTTTAAAACAATGAAAGTACCAACTGTCTGAAACTGAACTTAATTTTTACTGCATCATTTCAAGAAGAAAATTGCTTCCATGCTGATTGTAAAATGAAGGCATTAAAAGCAGTGCCTGCACATGTATCTGTGTGCAAATATACAAATATAAGGCTTTTTTCCTCTACCTTACAATGGATTTCCCTAGCACCAGCCCGTGTCCTGATGGAGGATCCCGGGTACATGATTGGGCCAGCATCATCTTTGGCAAATGTATGTGTTCAGTTTTAATAGTGGCATTATCCATTGACTTTCAGCTCTCTAGAATAAACAGCAGAAATGAGAAAATTGTATATTTGATAATGATCTATTGATGTGGCAGCTTTAACCCTGCGACCTATCGTACAGTTTCTGCTATGCAGTATAATTAAGTTGACTCATCAAGTGAGGAAATAGTCTCATCAATAAATAGCTTTTTAAAAAAAATGTTCACATATGCAAATACTTTATGTGATAGTAAATTGTGAATTTTGTGAGTATTGTTACAAACAATTTGGTTTGTTGAGGATTTATTTTTATTTTTGTAGAAAATCCTGATTGAACTTGAGCGAGTCCATGTGTTCTGTCCTTCTTTCCCACTACCCCACCCCCCCAGTATTTGAATGCGTTTAATGACAAAAGGGGTTTGAGGGCTTTTCTCCTTCAAAAGTCAGAGGATTTAATTTTAGCTGGATGGTTCTTTTTGGAACTGGGATGTATTAGTCGGAGCTCTGTGATCACCTGAGCCCCTGGCTGAGGGGCTCTTCTCTAAATGCAGCTGGAGACAGGGGTTCAAACACACACACCTCTCCCCTCACCCCTCCACAGGAGCAGAGCCCAGGATATGTACAGTATTTATGAAATATGAAGACAGTATTAATTTGTGAACCTTGCACGTAATTAAGGAATCCTTCAAGCAGGCGGAACTGGTGTAATAAAATAAAATTGAGAAAAGAAAGGCAGAGAAATCCACCAGAAAAGAGAAATGTACAATAAAATCTCAGTGAGGCAATAAAATGGCTTCAGTCTTCCAGTGCACTGATGCTGGTGGCTAAAGATAATCTAACACTTGTTGCTGTGGAGTGTGGTTTTCTGATGAACTGATTTTAAGAAATGAGGATATGAAATACTTAGAGGATATTGTCTTCTGTCTCTGAAAGGGAAGATACCATCTCTCTCATATAGGCTGGTTGAAATTTTAATTAAACTCGAGCCAAAAAAGCGTTGCTGACTAGACGAAAGCAAATTCATTTAGAGACTGAAGAGACTGAGGGTGAGGGATTTCTATGTGAGGAAGATAAGGGAACATTATTTAATATGTTTATGCCATGTCCCTAGTTGAAATATTTATATGCTGAAATTGTTGAGTAAAAACTGTGTTTCAGTTGGGGTGTACTTGTCAGGGATGTAGGATGCAAAGGGATCAGAAGGCAGGGAAGGAAACACACTCAATACAGGAAAGCAAATGCTTATGAAGGGGAGAAGAATTGTCTCCCCTCCTGTCATGCCGTATTTTCCTCCTGCTTCTTCAGTTGACTGGCTTGGCAGAGGGGTGCAAGCAAATACTCTTTTAATGTTTGGTTTGGTTATACCTTCCTCCCCACCCCGGGCTTTCTGTCGTAGGTGGCTGCGGTCTCTGATTTGCACTGGGCGGCTGCTCGCGATGCTGCTGCCGGGGGAATGCAGCAAAGGGGGGAGTGTGGGAGCTGCCAGAGCCCCCCTGCCCCTGGGCCCGAGAGGGATAACTGACATCCTGCCTGCTCCGGTGCAGGGAACAATGTTTAAGCATGATTGTGATGATGTGTTGAAATAAACCCTGTTATGATTATGCTGCTACATTCTTGGCAGCCTTACCGTAAACCACAGTGTGTTTTTTGGTGTGTACGTGGTTGGGGTTTTTTTTTTTCTTTTTTTTTTTTTCTCCTCTTGTTTCTTTCTTTTTTTTTTTTTTTATATGGGTAAGCAGATTAGTTAATGCCTGCCTTTCATGAGCAGAGGCTTTCATCCTTAATGCCGGGGTTAAACTGCATTCAAGCTGTCTGTAGCCTGTGAAGGTCACGCTACCATCTTGATTTTCTCTCCCTGCCGAATGAGCCTCCCGCAGGAACGGGAACGGGAGGGCGATTCAGCCCCTCACCCTGCTCCCCCCTGCTCTGCTCAAGGGACACTTTCCTACTCTCAGCTTCCTTTTGGGAGGAGGATGTTGTGTCTCAGAACCAGCCCCCCCAGCCCCTTCGTTGTGCCTTATGTGCGTGTTACTACATCCTTGGCTCTTGAAGGCAGCGATTCGGAAGCAGGGCATGCGTTTCTCTCCCCACTGAAGATGTTGTGGCTTTACTGCAACGGGCAGCCAGCTGGCATGCCTGGGTGAAATGGCTTGTCCTGAAATAGCCTCCTGCTCTGAGGTCTTGCTCTCAGGAAAATGCTGCTACCGCGAACGTTTCAAGTATTTAAATATGCTGAGCCTGGCACAGGGTACCTTTCTTCTTCCCTCTTCTTGTCACAGAATCACTGCTGTCTCACCCACTGGCCGCGTGAGCATCCACCATCTGGTCCCAAAACCCAAATTTGAGTAGTGCGTTGTTTTAATTATTTTTCTACTTGTGTGGCCAGGAGGTTATTTGGTCTGGTGAGTTCTATTTCAGGCCCTTTTTTTCATTAATACCACCTTGCGCACATCCTGCGCGAGTACAGGAATGATTAAGTTTTCCACTTGTGTGGCCAGCTCTTGATACGACACAGTGGCCAATATTTACAATTACAAGAGGAAGCTGTTATACGTGGATTATCCTGTATTTTTCTCCAGTGATGGTAATTACCTACATAAATTTCAACTTAATCCTGGGACTGAAGTCTCGCTAAAAATATACACATAAAAATTCCATTATCCAGATGTAAATTTGGGTCATTTACGTTTATAAATAGTATTTATTAAAGAGCTACTCTTCTATTTTGGAGGAATCCTGCAGAAGTCTTTGGCTGCAAAACCACATGGGCTTAAGAAAAGGTGCAAGACTTGACAGGAGCAGGGAGCAGAAGCTTCAAATAAGAAAAATAGTTTTGTCGGCTTGTGGGACGAGGGATCATTTTTCACTTGAACAGACAAAGCAAATGCTTGTAGCTGAAACGTTAAAGCTGGAAATGCCTCTGCAAGAGGCTCCGTGTGACTTACGAGTTTTTTATGCATCCTTCCTGGAGACTGGTGATAAAGGCAGCGCATCAGACAATCGCAGGCAGGCGAACTCCTGCTCCTCCGAATCTAAACAGATAAGTGGCAGCTTCAAAAAATACCATCGTCATCTAATTATTGATATGTGCTTCACTGCAGCAGCTCAGCAGGGCGCAGAAGTGCAGGCAGGACAGGGTTCGGTTTCAGACTGGTTTCCATCAGCCTTCTCGATTTCAGAAAAACAAACCCTAAGGGGATATAGCTGGAAGAGAACAGAGTGGTAATTAGGGGCACCGTGCTCGGAATTTGGCTGGGACTTTTGAAGCCGTCTCTGCCTCCAGCTGCTGCTGCTGCAGCAGTGGCAGCTCCTTCTTTGTTGCTCTGGAGCTGCAACAGGAGCAAACGCCTACCAGGGACCTTCTTAGGTGCTTGCGAGGGCATTGGTGATGGGGATCAAGAAAGGACTTGTTGCACCTTGAGAGTGAGAATAGCTGCTTGCATTGGCACAGGATTGAGAGGACGGGCCTCCAAGTCACCACAGGGCTTCAAAGTGTCAGTGTTTTCAGACAGTGTGTTCCATTTCAAAAGGATTGAATCCTCCAAATATATCTGCGAGAGTTCGGCACCATCAAATTGCAATTTGAAATGGTGGAGATTTCTTTTATCTCTCAGGAAGCCAAATAGCACAAATTCCTAAGGCTTCTTTAATGAAGAGACCTTAAATTTTTAAATTTATTTGCATTTTTTATTTAATAGCAGAGTTCCTCTCAAGTATCCTGTCCATATGTACAAATTATTTAGGGGGAAAAAGAAAAAGTGAAAAGAGTGCAAAGTTTCACGTGGGGAAAAAAAGAAAGAACTCCATGTCATCAGATGTCACCAAACCCTTGGACATTTTGGTGGTGGTGGTGGGACGTGGAGGAAATTCAGACATTTGAGTTAGGCTGCACAGTGTGCAAAGACAGAGCCCCTTCTGCGAGAACTGCGTGAACGGTGTAATACACGAATGTGTTTGTTACAAGGAAAATCTGAAATGTGTTCCCGGTAAATTAACGGGGAGGTTTAGTGTAGGCTTCACCGTGCGTTTCAGGAAAAAAAACCTGAAACACCACCACCAACCCACCCAACAAAAAGTGTTTGTGGTTTCTGAGTTCCCTCACACCGCCTCTTCAGATCCATGTGATGCGAACCAGGTTTCAGTGAATTGATCTTCTTTCTGTCCACGTGTGTGCCACCTTGCGCAGACACAGGGTGCCACGGGGGAGAGGTGAGGGTGTGCGTGGGGAAGCACCAGAGCAGAGGTTGGCTTTATCAATAAGTTATTTTCCATGAAATAGTTCAGGTGTAGTTCTGGATGAAACAGGATTAAGATGACATTTCTTGAGTTAATATCGGTCATGTACGTATGTTCAAGGGGGTTTGGTTGATTGGTTTTTTTGGGTGTGTTTTCATTTTTTTGTGTTTTTTTTTTTTTTTTTTTTAATGTTGCGTCTTGAATAAGTGCTTCCAGTTCCAAAATTTTTCAGTGAATTCAGCAGAAGCTACCTCTAGCCATTTATTTCCCTTCGAAGCTGTGTTATAATCAGTGATTCTTTCTCCAGTTTTCTCCTGCCAGGTTAGTTTTTAACTTTTCTGTTTTTCCTTGAGCTCTGGTGACAAAATATGTAAGTTATTTAGAAGCAGCGCAGGCCAGGTTTAAAAGTACTGGGATATCTCAGCTTGATACAGCGCTTTTCAAAGGAATGTTACAACTTGTTAATGTCTTTGTGGGTAGGCTCTGACCCTCTGATTTCAATAGCTGGTGTAAGGACATGCTGGCTGAGAGGAAAAATACTTGGAACTAGTGTGATTGAGTATTTCAGAGATGTCCTTATGTATGGTGCTAGATAAAAGTGTTAAATGTTAAATGGTAAGATTCTGTGACCTCAGTAAGTACATCTTTTAAAGTGAAGCTATTCAATACATCTTTTGACAGAAATCCTGGAAGATGTTTTCACTCTTAAGGTATTTTAAGTGAAAACTATGAAAACAACATGAATTTTCTCATAATATTATTCCGTAAGATGTTTTGTTTTTTTTTTTTTGTTTTTTTTTTTTTTTTTTTTTGTAATGTTGCTGATTTCTTCTCCTGTATCTTTACAGATGGACTAAAAAAATATTTTTGCCTTTTCAGCAGTTCTCTACTGGCCCAGTAATGTAATATCACAGCACTTGTCTGCAGGTATAACCTCCAATGAAAACCCAAAAGTAAAAGTCTTTGAGTTTCTTACACCTTCATTTTGAGGTCTAATTTGCCCTGAATGAGCTCTTAAAATTTCTAACAACTGCAGTTTAAGTTAATTTGTGAAAATTTAGACAAATCAATTAAGGATTATTATTTTTATTTTTTTAAAACTGAGGAAGATTTATTCTTTCTTCTTTGATAACCAGAAGTTGAGAATCCCATCGCTAGACGCACTGTGGTCTGAAATCTTGAATGACGTGCTCGGCATGGAACAGAGCCCTGAAAATACGAGTTTTATAAGGGGAATGTTGGCACAACACAAACTTCATTAAAACTTGTGGTCAATCTGCTGTAATATTTTAAATCCCTAGTTTCCATGTTACTTTGTAAATACAGCTTTGCTTCGTTTGCTTGAAGATTGACCCATTGTGACTTTTGGATTTGTACACACTTCTACTTTTATTTGGGCTTTTTTCTTTTAAGGAAAACTTGGAGGGCATTGGCTAAGAGTTGAGATAAGAAATACTGGCATTGTTTTGATCGTCTAAAGGGAATTCAAATATTAAGTAAGACAGCCCTAAAAGAGCTCTTTTTTTGGAGCCTCTTCAATAAATAGAGCGTTTGCAAATCAGTCTTGGCAGGAGACTAGACACTGAAACACCTGACACTTCAGTTCATCTCTGTTGAGAAAACATTACATATTTTGAAAGGTAAAACGTTTTGTTAAGATTCTGTGTTCTGGTTATAAATAGTGTCTGCGAGGCGGGTTGGGAGGTGGTTTGGCTGTGGTGGGCTCCACTGAAAGGCTGCCTGTACTTCTCCTGGCAGCTCCTGCATCGCAAGGTGGGGAGGCATCAGTTGGCAAATTTGCCTGAGAGGGAGAGTTTAACAAGGGCTCGTTCCCAGGGCGGCTGATGTGAAGTCCTTTGCTCTTTATTGGACGTGATTGGATTAAAATGTCTATATTTCTCTGTGTTAGAAGGACACAAGAAAATGGACTTATTGGTGATGCTGATCGCATGTTGGGGATCCTGTGCTTTTGCTCTCACTTGAATACAGGGCATTCCTGTTCTGATGGAGGCTGCCTTCAATGTAAGGTCAAGCCCACATCTTGTCTTTAAGTCCGCCTTCCCTTCAGGTATCATCAGGCATTCAGCTTACAAATCCTCTAAATCTTCTGAGGTGTTTTCCTATGAGTGTTTTAAAAAGTTTACGTAATCTCTGTGAGAGAGGCTTCCGCTAAGCTGGCACACCTTGTATTTGATTAAGCCCTTGCTTCATGCTTGAAGGACAGCTCGGCTGGCTTCACAAATCCGCTGGGATCCCCTGGTTGAGATACAAGAGTCAGCTAGGGTGGGTTGTTTTTTTACACACACACACACCCACACACCCACCCACACACACACACACCATTTAATGGTGTAGGGGAAAGGGAATTGCAGGATATGTACTGAAGAGAGCAAGTCATGGAAGAACTGTCTCCAACCAGTTGCAAATAAAAAATCTTGGCAGAGCATTAGGTAATATCTGTTGTTAGACACGCCGTCAGTGTTTCCTGTCTTTTGCTTTTCTTTATTTTGCCTTCTTACTTGTCCACCCAATTTAAGCCAAGTAATCCTTACTGCAGAGGCCGACATGACTTTTGGTAGGGTTTTTACATCCGTGAAGCAATCCCTGCATCAGTTCAGTGTTGGTAACAGAATGACTCTCTTTGTAGGTATATACCCTCTGACTATGAAACTGTTTGGCTTTTTTCTTCTGTCCTTTCCTTTACCACAGCAGCAGCTGCGTCTGCCATCATGGTTTTCTCTTCTGTCTTTATTGTGACTTGGAGATTTAGCACTTTGTCTCCAGTTGTATTAACATGTCTTCTTCAAGGTACTTGGTTTTATGTTAGAGGTCTGTGCTTTTATGGGCTAATAAGCGGTCGTGTTAACTGCTCTGATCAGAGGTGGTGATGGCAGCGAAGAGAAGGCAGCCAGAGTATGGTTCTTTCCTCACCAAATAGGTTGGTTAAACATGAGGCTGAAACTCCTGGAGCTTCATTTCTCTGAGTGCAGAATGATGCTGAAGAGCCATGGCCCTGGGGTTAGTACCACCCAATTCATACAGCTCAGTCTCACTCAAGTGTGTTTTATTTTAGACAGACTGTGGTGCTGCTCCATTTTGTTGTCCTTCCCCAAGGAACCATGACATGATGTTTGTGTTGCAGGGCTGGTGCTTTGTGCCTCTCCATTCTTCCCCTCTGAATTTTTAGAGGAAAGCAGCCCTGCAAATAGTACTGGTCACCATCCTCTTGGCTTGCATCTCACATGAGTGTGTTTTCCCTGTATCCTACCCGATTTTGTGTGTGTGGACCATCATCCATAGGTGAATGTCTAAAATCACAGCCTTCTCCTCCAGGTGTCCTCATGGTGTTTCTTCGGTTGGCTACCTTACACTGTTATCATCATTGAAGGTTTATATCATAGGGACTTACTAGTAATAACACCGTATTTGTAACGTTATATACATCTCATATATAAATATATAAAATATGAATAAAAATACATATAGTTGAATCACCTTTTTATCAACCCAAACCCTGGAAAATGGTTATGTATCTAGTCTTGCTATGTGATGCTGTTACACTAACTCGTCTTCCTTCCCATCTGGTGGTGGTGGCTGTTGTAATTGCACCTTCTTGCAGCTCTGCATATACCTGATTTTACTCTGTCCTGTCCTACCGTGAACACTCTTGTTGTGAAGCAGCCACCTGGTGTGATAAGGTTCAAGTCATCATTTGCATATTGGGGACAGTTTTAAGGAAATGTGTAACGTTGCTAGAGGTTAGAGATCTGAAAATAAAGTTAGTTTCATGCTTTCTCTTCGATTCACTTAACCAGCATCGTGTTACCTGGTCAGACCCAGCTGTGATGAAGTACCTCCTTGGCCATCAGGTAGTGGAGGAGTTCCTGCACCTTGTTGTCTTTTGGTGCTGTGAAAATAAAGCTACTGCATTTGGTCACTGTGCTGTTGGGTGGAGCACTGGCCTCAGGACAATCTACACAGTTTTAAAAATGTTACGTGTTTTAATATACAGAGAGAAAACAAAAATATTTTAAAACCAAACTTGTCTGCTTCTATGCATTGACTTAATAATAAATTTTTGCAGTGATACCCTTTGAAATTCTTACTAGAAGTGATTTTTGGCCTTATCCATAAAATTACCTTCTGGAGACTAAACTTTGACACACCATTAGAAGGAATTTGCTCACCATTGAGTCTTTTTAAAAAAGTGCATTAAAATTTTGATTTTCATGACAAAGAACTCCCTGCTTTTTTGTGTATCCAAACTTGGAGGAGTTTGAGGTTAAAGCCTGGATGACTGGTAGATAGTTGATACCGTAATTCCTGTTCTGCTGTTGGTGAAAATGTTGATAGCAGGCTGCAGTTGTTATTTTTTTTCCCATAATGTGAAAATGTGCCTGTTGAGCAGATAACTATATGTTATATACAGGCATCCGTTGAGAGATGTTTTCACTCATACACGCCTGCGCTGCTGCTTTGTCAGGTCTTTCTCAACAGTGAGGTGGTTGTGCAACCTGTACCCGAGCTTCTTCCTTTGGCCAGGGTGTCCCTCGAGGATGGGTCAGGCGGAGGCAGGCTGTGCCCACCCCACGTGCTCCTGCTCTGGATTTTTCCACGTCCTGCTTTCCCTGCGCAATTGCAAGGTTATGAAAGCCAAAGCCTTGAGAAAAACACTGTTGCCTTTCCAGTGGAGTGGTACTGGGGAATTGACCTAGAAAACATCTGGTTGCTGCTGGAAATAAAATGAGCAGAGGCAGAGTCGAGGTGCCGGTTGAGTTGTTTGGAGTCTGGTGCTGGCTGTTGCCGGGGTGCAGGGACCAAAGGGACGGGTTGTATGTAAGTGGTGGGAAAAGGTGCAAAGATTGTGACGTAGGATTTGGGATGCGATTCCCTAGTTGACGTAAGCCAACCTGGCATCCGCTTCTCTCCTCCTTGCTGGCAGCTTGTCCCTCCTCCCTGTTTTATAGTCAGCATTTGGCTACGACTGAACGTAGGAATAATTCAGCAGAGAGCAGGAGTGTCCCTGTCAGGAACAGCCTGTTTTTGGATCTGCTTGAGCCAAGCATGAAACTGTCCCCATAACTTTTTTCATCACTGGAAGCTTTCCTTCCAAAAAATACTTGTGTAAATAAATGCGTTAGTGGGGAAAAAAATGCTACTATAAGCAGCAATTGAAAACAAGTGGAATTTAAAGATGTTTATTTCTGGAAGGCTGTTGGTTATTTTGTTTTGTTTGTCAGTGGGGGGAGGCTAATTTGAATCAATAGAGAGGAGTTGGCAAAAGCTAAGGACACTGACTTTAGCCATTCCATGGGGGAGCCATCTCTGGAGCTCACATTCTAAAGGAAAAAAATCTGCTTTGAAACAACAACAACAACAAAAAAACGTTTTTAGTATGACAGTGAACTGCATGCTGCTTAAATATAGACCTTTTCATTAGCATCTTGCTTTGCTCTAGTAATATATTTCTCTTTCATTTGAGTGGCATAAGCACTGATTTAAATGTGTTTTTGAAAGGTGTAGGGAGGTGATGATAGTTTTATTTTGAGGCAATATAGGAAAAAATTTTAAAAATCACTGTGTTGTGAAAGCTATATTAAATTATATTACTGGAATGAGCTGTAAAATTAATGCAGGTAGGACAGTGCTGATAGTCTGCTCATTACCCCTGTTAAGAGTGAGCATACTTTTATATATATATATATGTATGTATGTATGTAAGAAGATTGTGTTCAGATTTGTCTCCAGCCCACCCGTTCAGTTTGGAACACGCTTGGAAAGCAGAAGCCTTCCTCTGGAAGTACTTTCTTTGTGGCAGAGACAAGGCTGCTGTGAGAGGATGCTCTGCACCGTGCTGGTAAATGCAGAGCTGGGGATTTTCTTGGGATTGAGCCCGGTGGGAAGGTTAAGTGAGGAGGCAGGAGATCTCCCTCGTGTGTCCAGGGCTCGAAGCGTGAAGCCTCAGCCTCAGGCTGAGACTCGAACGGAGGGATGAAGCAGAAACTGGTACAGTGCAAGGAGCAAGCATGTGGTCCACACGCTCCTGAAGCAGATGACTGCTAAGTTAGCAGGCAGTCCCATTTCACACTAGATGAGGTTTCAGAGCTAAATTTTTCCCTTTAGTCTTCATTATGTGAGCCCTTGTAAAACAGAGAGGCAAACAACGCATAAATATGCTGCGTCCTGACACCTCTTAAATTTATCAGTGAGTATTTGGGAATTGATACGTGTTCAGTGTAAGGACCTAATTGGGCTAATGTTAACGCCACCCAAAGAACAAAGCTGGTGTGTTGGGAAGGTGCCTCAGAGATTGCTTATTGGTATTCAGATTGCAGCCAAGTGAGTGTTTTCTCCTGATACACTTCAATAACGTGAGGCTCTTGTTATCTAGAGGTCGAGACCACAGAGAATGCAAAGGCTGTAGGGATTTTTATGTCCGACCTGTGAGATGGCTACAGATACATCGTTTTTATATTTCGTTGAGAGCATTGCTGGCAAACAAAAGTAAGGGGTTTGTTTTGTTTTGTTTTTTCTTTCTTTTTTTTTTCCTGGTCCTGGTCTTGCAAGTGACATTTCATCCAGCCCTTTAAATGATGGTATTTTGGAGTTAAACTTTCCTCTGTATTGTTTGTTCGTCCCTCCAGTATTGAGCAGATGTTTCTAAGAGTTAATGTTGCTTCTCAGTTATCTTTGACAGAAGCAGAGTCTGCTCAACATCAGAGGGTTTAGACTAATGCACATTGATCTTGGCAGGGAGAACACAGGCTCCTTGAGCTCACTAGGCAGTACAGGCCTGCAAATTGTTGTATTAACAAGCCAATTAATTAATAAGCAGGAAATTGATGTAACCCCTGAGGCAATATGTACTGATACTATATTCTTAGGTTTTTAAAAATAGATGTTATTTTGATGTATAACATGAAGGACCCTCCATGCTGTTAAGGTCCAGGTGAGGAAAAGCTTTTTACCTTTCTTTTCAGAGACTGAACTCCTGCTGACCACTGTCACTGCCAAAAAATTGGTCTCCCTGTGCTTTCTTCCACTCCCAGCTGTGCATATTTTTCCAAGGAAGCAGTGGAAGAGATAAGACCATTTACCTGCTAAGTGGAGTGGCGTAATGGGCTGTTTCTCTGCAGCTTAACTACTTACTGCTGTTTAATAAGCTTTTGTAGGTTTAATTTTGGTACTTTACAGATGCAGCACAGACAGTGGCACAGAAGTGTCCAGGTGTGCTGGCAGCAGTGGGTGGGTTTAGGTGGGTTGCCATTTGGGAAGCCAAATCTATCCCATGCCACAGCTGCAACAGGGAAAGGGGCTCTTCTTCTGGCTTGAGACATAGTGATACCTGCACAGGAGAGAGTGAAAAACCTCATTTGGAGTTATGTTCATTTTTCTTTCTCATCAATGTCTTTGTACACCCCAGGAACCTGCTGGATTGATCTAATCTGTTTTACGTTCAGTGGCTCAAAGCTCCTCTGTGTAGCTTATTTTTTGTTGGGCATTGGGAATCTGTAAGAAGTAAAACTCAAGTGGTGATACACTTTGAATTAAGGCTGTTCCTCTGTAAATGGCTCGTATCCCTCAAGAAAATTAGACCCTCACTGGTAAGCAAGCAAATATAAATTTCATGTGCTTGAGAAATAAATCACCTGAGTTTATAAACTAAGGTCCTTTCTAGAGTCTTGAAAGAGTTATTTAAAGTTGTGACGTTAGCCTTTAAACTGTAGGGGGTTTTATATACCTGTCCAAGGAAAATTAACTTTTGTTTGCGGTTGGCTGACTTTTTCAGTATTTTAATTGAGTATCCCAGAATTTTTTACTCCCAATTTAGTAGACTACTTTTCTAAGTAGTGTAATTTTTTGAGACAAAGCGTGAGACTGAGAAGATTGCTTTCATAATTTTTCTCATTGAAACCAAACCAAAGTGTTAGGGCAGGAGGAGAGGAGTGAGAGCACCGGCGCGCTCCAACTGCAGCTCTGACATCATCTCACCATCCACCGGTTGTTGCAAGATGGGTTTGGTTTTTCTATTTTTATTTCTTTTTCCCCGGGAAGGTTTAATGTGGGAGCCCATGCTCTTGGCACATGTAGCTCTCTGGGCTGACTGCCTTCAAAGCATTGCAGAAATGCCACGTTCAGAAAGATTTCTTTCTTTTTCCGTTGGGAGGATATCGTTTGCCACGCTTCCTCCCTTTCTCCGTGGTGGTGGTGGTAAACAGCAAACTATAAATCAAAGGCAGGTTTTGATGCAAGGAAGTGCATGGGAGCTTTGGTGTGACCCTCAGGGTGTGTGGACGGCATCCAGCTGGCCATCCTCCCCACAAGTTGTCTCTGTCCCTCCAGCCCAGGGTCTGCTGCTTTCCCACCTTGTGCCAGCACGTTTATTTCTTTGGCCACTCTGTCAAACAGCATTGCATTGGCCTGGGTTAAAAATAAGCATTGGGGCGGGGGGGGAGAAGAAGAAAAAAAGCCACTTGGAGCAAGAAGGTGGTTATGATGGTTGTTGGATGGCAAGGAGAAGGGAAAAAAAACACAAATAACCTGCCCTGGCAGGGCCTTCGCTGTCTGAAAGTAGGTTGGGGTTTCCCCATTTCCCTTCCCAGTAGTGAGGTAGGGAAGAGTCACCCTAAAAAATGGGGATTTGAGACCTAAAGTCACCAGCACATACTGAACCACGGCAGAAATGCCTTAAATATGAGATGGCTTTAAGAATTAATTTCGTAGCCGGCCTGGATGAAAATGGAGCGGATTTTCTTATTCTGGTGAAATGATAGGGGAACCACCTTACAGTTAACACCAATGATAAATGTCGGGCTGGTTTGTATTAAAAATGCTTTAATCTGATTTGGCCCCATTAATTTTTAAACCAGCAGAGGAGGTCATTAAATCACAAGTCCCTTTTTTGTTATAAATGCTTGCACCTCTGTGTTCCCTCTGCTTCCCCAGATTCTGCTTCTAATTAGAGCGGCGATGTGGTTCATGGCTTGTCAAGCAGATTAATGTGCCTTTGAAATCTGTTTTGGGGTTTTTTTTGGTTTTTTGTTTTGTTTTCTTTCTTCCCCTCTAGCAGCCTGCTTGTCTTCCTGGGTTGATTTTTTTTTGGAGGGGATGTGGGGGGTATGCAGTTCTTACTACACCTGTACAGGGAGCATGGGAAGAGGTTTTGGCTCCTACTGTGCAGACTTGGGCACACAGCATTTGAGATCCCCCGGGGAGGAGGAGTAGAAGAGCTTGAAAGAAATCCACTCATCACAAAATGACACAGCCATTCGAATTTTTCCATGCATTTAAGCGGCGTGCCTGCCTTTTCTGATGCTGAGGATTCCATGTATTTTGGAGGTTTTGAAACCTGTAACCCTCCCCTGGGTTTCATTCTCCCCTGGATGAGTCCGTCCCTGCTTTCTCCTGGCAAAATTTGAATGTCGGGTCTCCTGTCAGTGATGCCGGGGGCTGACCTGGCACCTCAGCAGGAGCCCAAGGGGCGCACTTAATTTACATCTACCCTTACATCAGGGTTTAATTGGAGATAAATGTGTATGTTTTTTTTTATTTATAAAGCCCTGCAAGTGTACACAGAGATCTGCTTATTAAAAAAACGGCACCACACCAAAACCCACCCGCTTTTTTCGTTTCTTTTTTTTTGGATGAAGGTTGTATGTGGGGCTCAGATCCCATCAAATTGACAAGCCCCGGGACCCCTTTGGCCTGGGGCTTGGCATTCCCTGCCAGCCTGTAGCCTCATCCACGCAGAGGCTGCCTTCATCCATCCCTGCTTGCGCCAAAAAGGGACCATCTGCCATAAAGCACGGCTGTTTCGGAGCTCGCCCTGCTCTTCCTCTTATCTACAGGCTGCCTGTGCCGTTGCTATATTCCTCGGTGGTGGAGTTACAAGCTGTAGCCCAGAGACCAAATAAGTGTCTTCCTTCCCCTCTTACGTGATATACAGCCCTGGTAGGCTCAGTGGGCAGCTTGCTGGAAGATAAAATTAATTTTTGAGTAATGCACGTTGGAAGGAATAATCTGAACGAGACATGCACGTTACTGGGTTATAAATTAACTGGAACTACTGAGGAAAAAAGATACAGGCATCACCCAGCCAGGCTCTTGCAAACCTTTTCATGTTCTGTTACAGCGTGCATCGATAGTCAAACAGAAATGAAATAAAATGGTGCGGAACAGAATGAAATATAATTGTGAAACTTCTCTGTTGTTCTTGCAGAATTTGGTGGTCTGACGTCAGCTCTAAAACTTTTTAATTTTGCTCTTCTCAGAATGCTGCCGGAATAAAAAGCTGGCCAGAAATGAATCATAAAATCAGTAGAGAGCTAGGAAATGCTTTCTTTTTCTTCTACCACCTGGAAAAAAAAAAAAAAANAAAAAAAAAAAAAAAGTGGTTGGGGAGGTGGAATTGAAGAGATGGAGATGGAAAGTTAAAATGCTTCCGTGGTGTGGGCAGGTGGGTTTAATGGAGGAGTGCGTAAGCCACTTACGTATGGGTGGAAATCAGATGGCAGAAATGTGCAACATAATAAGCCATACAGAAGGAGTAAATGGAGCGCTGCTGTATTTAACCTTGCTGTACAATAGGTTGTCCTGCTTCTCTTGTGGCTCCGGCAAGACTTCTGACACCATCCTGTAACAAGGGCAGAGGTAAATGCAACACAAGGAGGCATTTAAGTCAGTTTAAAAGACAGTGTTCAACGTGGTTAAAGGGGATTCTTATTTTCACGGTGAATAATTAAACTGGGAAGCGATTGCCTTCTGTGCAGGAACATCCGTGGCTCTTTGTAAATCAGGCTTCATCCTCTGCAACACACTGTTCATTGAAACACACAAACAAAAGCTCAAAATGCCTGTTAAGCCATTTTTTTCTTTCTTTCTTTTTTTTTTTTAAAGCTCTGCTTTTGGATTTTGGGCCATCTGAAATGGCTGTGGTAACTCCATGATCTTGTGCTCTAAGCTGTTGATGGGTAGCAGAAGCTCTCACTGAGAAATATAGTATGGTTGAGAGTATGCAGAGAAGAGGAAGAAGGTAAAAAGGTTACAAATCTGACAATACAGGTCTACTTAATGCTTAAATACATAGATTAGAATGTAAAGAATACAAAGGTTTTGACAGGGAATTGTGCTTTTAAATATTTTTTTAAATTGTACATTTATGCATTTGAGTGAATTACTGTAATCTTCATCAGATCCCTCTGAAAAATGTTAACTCTCAGGCAATCCACATACAGGTCTGTAGCAAGTACATGCAAATCAGTAAGAATATCGACTCTTGGGTTAAACAGAATTTAATTTGCTGGATCAGAGGTAAAAGCAGAGAACAAAGCCGCAGCACAAGAAATTATTTAGGCCGTTGATCTTGCAGCTCCTTTCAGGTTTCTGATGCAGGGCTGATGCGTCTGTGTGGGTTAGAGCAACCTAAGATGTCAAATAGCCCAATATACAGTAGAAACTAAAAATCTAATGAGCAAAAGCTGAACAAAGCCTTGTCCTTAGGAGAATTTTTAAAAATACAATGAAAGTTCCAGCAACGGCTTTATGAAATATTTCTCTCTATCATGGCCAGTTTGACTCACGTTTGGCTACAGGTACCTCCCTCCCTTGCAGTGTACTTTTCTTCTTTTTATTTTTTTTTTTCCTTAATCTGTGAAGTGCTTTCTCCACCCCACATCCCCACCCCCACCCTTTTTTTTTTCCCTGTGGGCTTTGAGGAGGTGGGAAAATTTGTCCTTTCTGAGGCCACCTCTCTGTATAACCTGAATTAGCAGCATGCATCTTGGGCTTTCCGTCATATGATGCTGCTCTTGCTCTCCCAAAGCTGACAGTGTGACCATGCTGCCTGCTCCTTACTGGGGAAGGTCTGGTATGCCACAGGGTGACAAACCTAGCTGCAAACCTTGCTGCTGCCCAGGAGTAACACGAGTTTGTTCAAGCCTGGTGAAACGAACCTGGTTCTTCTGAGGTGGCTCCAGTGAGCCACTGAGTGCATGGAAAGACTAGACCAGAGAACCACGGGCAGCTTTTGAATCAGTGATTCCTGAGCTTCTGGCCACTCTGTGCCACTGCATGATTTAGGAGGACATGTGTACCTTTCTTCCCTCCCCAGCCTGCCTCTCAGTTTCTAGTAGGGGTCATGTCTCCCACCTCTGAATGTAGGTGTTCCAGCATCTAATGGGATGCTGTCTGGGTGTCTACGTGTGGTGGGGCTGCATGTCCCATCACCACACAGGTAAGGGCTGGTAAGACCCTTGGGAAAGATGAGTTACCTGCAGCCTATCACTTTGATTTTGAAGGACTCCTGCTGTCTTCCTCCTTTGAGAGAACTCAACGAATTCTTCTGGCAAACAAGATCTCTCTCTGTGTCTCAGTAAACGTCTTCTGTAGGCACTCTGCTATGTATGGGGTGACTGCCTGCCATTAGTTGATTTGAATTACAATAGAACTAAGTATCATTAAATTTTAAATTTTTTTTTAATTGATATAAAGTCTGAAATCATCAGAACGCATCTTCCAAGAGGCTTTATGTTTTTGATTTTCAAAGGTGTTCCTCCTTCGGCCTCTGCGGTTTGCTGGCACTACGAGATGCCCCTGTGCTGTCAGGGCTGGTTTTGTTCTGCTCAGTGAAGTATTGACATTCACGCTGCTGGCTTTTGCTGGTGTTAGCACGCATAGAAAAAAAAAAAAAAAGCTGATTAAAGGTTTGCCACATGTTGCTCATCTGCGTGAGTTTTCTTTGTTCTGTGACTTTGGGGCAATACTGCGTATCTGGCAGTATTTCTGGTTTGTGAGAACAAGGTCTGTCTGTCTTCCTTGATTCTCTTGGAAATGTGTGTGGTTTCTTTAATGTAGTAATTTTATTGAACAATTTTAAATGCAGTTCATACGTGTATATTATATGTGTATACTTGTTAAAAAGGGGAAAGGAAAAAAAAAAGAGTAGTAATTCTTTCCAGAAGGGGAAAGAAATAGGAAGAAACACATTCAAACTGAAATACTATTTTCCCAAGGGATTTTCATAGCTGTTGAAGTAATTCTTTCTTTGTGTTTTCCCTCTGTGTAACATGCGTGCCTTCTTTCTTTTAACTCCAAAATGTAAATTACTGCCATTATGTTCTGTATTCCTTAAGATTCTTGAAACATTTGTCTCAACTTAAATGCTAAGTGCCCCATAGCCTCTGAAGCCTACTAGAAAATTGTGACTGGTTTTCCAACTTTTTCAAGCGTTTCTTTCAGCTGCAGTGTGTTTCTTTGGCTTTATTTACTCTCAGTACATTTTAGCCAATAGCAGGTCTGTAGTGAATTTTCCGTCACAGAAACTGACTGAGAATGGGTAAAATTGTTTAAAAATAATAATAAAAAAATTCGTATCTGCAGCTTACTGTCTTTTGGTGACTTTATAGGAGCTGCCACACAAAGTTTACGGTCGTTTAGCCTCCCCAGGCGGAGATTTTGGTCTTGAAAATTTATAAAATACAATGAGCTATTCCACAATCAGTGTTTCATCTAGAATTAGTGTTTTGGAAGAAAGATGTAAGGGATCATTCCAGCCTGGTATTTTTTACATCTACTGGAAAAAAAAAAACAACCCAAACTTCTGCGTTAAAGAATAAATATTTCTAAGCTCTTCCAGACATGAGCATCGTGTTGCAGCTTTGAGGAAAGTACAGCTGGAGTGATAAGAGAAGCAGCTGTGGTGAAAGGAGAATTGAATGGAAAGGTTTAGCTTTATTATTTGAGGTGCGAGGGGGTTTTTTTGACTTAAAGACACAGACCACCACTTTCAGGTTGAGTGAAAAGTAGTCATCCACAGAGTTTTTGTCTTTGGGAGTGGAAAAATAATCTCAAATGCGTGTGTCATAGATAGATACGATGATGTGAATGTTTTAACCAAGATTTGGTAGAAAACGAAACAAACAAACAAAAAATTAAAATTTGCAAGTGTTTGTGTTCTCAGACAACAGACCCCCAAGGTTTTTCTAGCAATAAGCCAAATGTATTTGTCCTGCTTGTTTCATGGGCTGCTAAGTAAAGCTAACACTGTCACAGAGGGTATGTACTGTGGTGCCCAAAATGAGTAACCTTTCTGGTTGGCTGGATTTGGCTGGGGGGAGTAAGCTGTGAATCATTAGGCTGAAATTAAAATCTATTTATCACCTTTTCTCTTTCCTACTAATTTAGGCAGTGGCATTAGGTAGATGACTTTGTTCTTTCTAGTGTCAAAAATACAATGTGTCGGTTGCAAATGCTGGAGGTTTTTGTAAGTGCTTTCACCATCCTAAACCACATTTCTTTTACCAAAAAAAAAAGTATCTTTTTCAGTATTTTCTGTTTCATGGATCAGTTATGAAAGTATTTTCAAAAATCAAGATGAACCAGACTTTCCAGAGGAAATAGGATATTTAATGGGTTTTTCCCCATTAGATGTTGTGGTGTGGCTTAGGGGACAGTTACATCTCAGTCTGAGTTTCAGCCTCCTTGGTGTAACGTGTGGCAGTGCCACCACCTCCCAGCCTACCTGTTGGGATCTCTGATGTCCATGTTCTGCACAGTTACGGGCCCCTGACTTGCCGACAGAAGCATTTCAAGTGGTTCTTTCTGGCCACTTTCTTGTGGCGTTACACCATTGCAGAAAAAGGTAGATGGAAGGTAAAGAAATTTAAGGATTGATTTGTACTATTTTTAATAAAGCAGTGTCTGGAGGTACTGAAGCTTGGGGGCTTGGGGGGAAATTCATAGTACTTCGAGAAGAACCAGACGGATTCCAGATGTCTTTCCTTTTAACCCAGCCCTCTAGCTGGCCATGCTTTTCTGGTTAATTCCTTGTAGTAAGTTGCCTAATTTGGTGGATTGGTGAAGAAAGGCCTTGAGATGAAATATATCCTCTTTAGAAATACTTTTCTATTTCCAGCAAGTAGTTCGAAGTAAAGGCTAGGTTTAAAATAATAATAATTAAAAAAAAAAGTAAGAGTAAAGCTGTCATAGAAATAAAGCTGGATTCTGGCACCGATCGGCTTTAGCAGTGAAGTTTTGGACAAAGTTTATAGGTCTTGGCTTGCCAGACATAAAAGTAACTCCTGTGGAACAGCTGAATGAAAGGAAGGATACCATAAAGGGAAATTAGGCCTGCAAAGAAAATGCCAACACTTTTTTTTTTCTTTTTCCCTGCACGGACTGCAGCTCTGGATCAGCTAAACAAAGGGAAAAAAAATAATATACAAGTGACTCAAAAAGCAATTTTCAACTTCCAGCTCTGGTCTTAATCTTATGCATCCTTCTGTGTTTCCTTGCCAACACTTAGAGGTCTTACAAGTGCTAAAGCGCGCAGGGTTTCCAGTGGTGGTAATTGTATGTAACGAAGCTCACTTGATAAAGTTGTACTCGCCAAGGCAAAAAAAAAAGCATTAACAGCTTTGCCTGAACTGACCTCTGCTCTGCCCTGCTCTCTTCCCATGCAGACCTGAAGGAAAGGCTGCTCTGGGAGGTGAAGGGGTACAGCCGTACAACAGGCAGCACCAGGAGTAATTAAGGTCCAACGTGGTGCAATCAGGGGGTCTCCCTGGATGTGCAGGCAGTTGGGTGGGTGTGCACATCCCTTGGTGGAGCCTGCCCAAGGAGGGAGCTGCCTCCTTGAACACGGTGCCAATAACAGGATGCTCTTTCCTGCCCAGCTTGGTTTCTGGGGCAGGAGAAGGTGGGAGAAAATGCGTTTGGTATCCATCTTGTTAATTACTGCTTTTTTTTTTTTTTCCAAATGGCTCTGTTACTATATTCAGAGGAGTAGGGGAGAGGGACTCTTTGTCAGGGAGTGTAGTAGTAGGACAAGGGGTAATAGTTTTAAATTGGAAGAGGGGAGATTTAGATTAGGTACTAGAAAGAAATTCTTTCCTGTGAGGGTGGTGAGGCACTGGAACAGGTTGCCCAAAGAAGTTGTTGAAGTCCTATCCCTGGGAGTGTTCAAGGCCAGACTGGATAGGGCTTTGAGCAGCCTGCTGTAGTGGGAGGTGTACTTGCCCATGACAGGGGGTTGGAACTCAGTGATCTGCAAGGTCCCTTCCAACTCTAATGATTCTATAACTTTTATACTTTTGCATGGTTCCCTTTCTACTGAAATACTGACTTGTACCCACCATATCAGCTTCCCTGACATCATGGGGATGTCAGTTAAAGCTTCTCGGTTAAAGCCTCGACTGATGAAAATACCCGTGACATCTGACTTTGATTTCCAAGGAGTCTATAATTTTATATTGTGAGTCTTTTTGGATGTATATGCTTTCTAATTTTGAAAGGCTGAAAACAATTTTTTTCCCCCACCCCCCAGCTGTTAAGGTGTTCAGTGTGTGTCGGGGGGGGAGGGTAGTTGATGTGGTTTTTATTTTTATGCCATCTGAAAAGATTTGCTGGTGAATTAAAGTGTAATAACGCAGAATTGTTGCATCATGCGTATTAACTTCTGGTTTTGTCTGTCTGTTACTCTAGCAGTGCTGGTGGTCATTTGGCAGTAAGGTACTAGAGGACTGTTGAGGCTGCGTTGCAAAATCCCTAAATTGGTTCTTAACTTCTCAGGCCCCTCCTTTGTTTCTGGCCATCTTGCTTCCACAGGAGGAAATCTGTTTGTATTACTGTTAATGGCGACGGGGACATTAATCAGATTTACAGAAGCACATCGTTTTTCTCGCCACTCCAGCAAGTCCAGCTCCTCTTGTGCTGACACCTTGCCCCATCCTGAGCAGCTCTGCTGCTTCTCTGGTTTTCATCCCCAGGGCAGGAAGGCTCCTGCTTTGGTGTTAGGGCTGGAGATTCCCTGCTCTGCATGGAGCCACAGTTCCAGGCAAGCCTAGCTGGGGATCTTAAAAAAACTCAAGTGTTTTCCTAAATGCAGCGTGGATTACAGGGGCTGATTTACAGTCCTGTTTATACGAGAGGCTGGGCTGTTGTACCTGCATTTCCTGACTTGATTGTGTTTGTAGTGGTGTGTATCTGTGTAATAAGGCAAAGGTGTGATTTCAGCACGGATAGGCGTTGTCTGCTGTGGCTTTAACCTAGCAGCAGAGGTGTAAATAGGTGAAAGAAAATAAAATGTGTGAGGATGCAGCAGCCCAGGTGAGCAACTGTGATACGAGCCCTCTGGAGGTGCCCAAAATAGGTGGTGGTGCTTTGATAGCTGAGGCTGAAGCCTGTGCCATTGCATCCTTATTGCCACTTTTACTTAAATTATCTAAAAGCTGTTACAAAATTAGACAGGCATACATGGAGATCTCTCTCAAAGGTTCCTTCAACCATGAGTGTGAGAAGCAAGCTGGTGGTTGCTCGCAGTGAGTAAGAGACCATATTTTCCATACAGCTGGGGCTGAAGGAGAAGTTCCCTCTCAGCCCCCTGGATGGCTTGTCTTCTGCATAGATGTAGGATTTGGTCCTCACATTAGACTAGGTTAACGTTCTGCGTTTTCCTAGGAGTCAAGTACATTTCCATCCTGGAATGAAGAAGAGGTTCATGGTGAACTTTTCTGAGCTCCATCAGGAGTAGCAGCGTGAAATCAGTGCTAGTACTTTTTGTTTGAACCAGTTGCTGTTTGAGAGCAGCTAAAGCAAAGGATTGGGAATTGGGGCCAGAAGGAAAGAAGTGAGACCTTGAAATGGGTGGTACTTAATGTCTTCTCTCTGGCCTTGACAGATGCCTTCATTTCCACTTGAGGTCCAGCTGATGTTTGGCTTTTCTCTCCAGTGACACTACCCAGTTAATTCCTGATCTTGCTAACTAGTTATTAACAAAGCTCTGGTATTCCAAGCCTATTCATGCCTGAGCCGTGCTTTTTACCTTCCCACATACTGCTGATCCTGTCTCAGGTTCTTGAGTGACACCAAACTCTCTCAAGAAGCAGGTTGGCTCTCCAGGAGAATTGTTTAATTGTTAATGCACGATTCAGTTGTTAATTGTGCCTCCTATGTCATCTTGTGTTGTATGACTTTGCTGTGGATCTCCGTGAATTTAGAAATGCATGCTGTGTTTTCCAGACAGTATGAGGTTGTAAATGGTATTTTGTAAATAATTTTTTTACCAAATAATTATTTGGGAAGAGTTCCTCATAACCTTTAGTTAGATATTAGCTCATTGTTTTAAAGTAACCAGTAACTGGTCCAGGTTCCAAATCAGGGAGTTGACCAATATAGTTGTCTGTCTGACCACACACAAAATCCCTTAATTTTTTAGATATTTTGTGTTCTTATTGGTAAAATTATTAGTAAAAGACAATCCCGATTTTTCAGGAATAAAACAGTACATTTCAGTCGATGCCACTTCATGGTGGTTCTTGATTTAAAATTCTCATGCAATAATTTTCTAAATCCTTTTTATATACTTACTAAAACAGCAAAATTTGTCCAGAATGGAAAATACTTATTTTTAGGTAGCTAGCTATTTGCTTCCTTGTGTTTGTAGTAAATTGTTCCTGGTGCACTTGCAGTATCTGTTGCTGATTGTCAAATTGTTAGTGTTACTCCTTGAGACATCCCTTCCTCTCTTGCATTTCCAATGTTGCTGAAATTATCTGAGTTTGGAGCTACTATAACTGAAAGATGAACCCCGATTTTGTTGCTAAGGCATTCAGTGTTTCCGTAGGGCAGAGAAACTTTCTGTAAATGCAGCTGAGTTGTGATAAGTACTGGAAAGCAGGTAATGAGCTCCACACACCAAGTCTGATGTCACTTGTCACTCTTCTGATTACTGTGCACTGAAAGTGACCTTGTGCAGTCTCCTTTTTGGAGACCATAATTTGGCAAAAATGATAAAATAAAAAGAAATGTCTCTTCTGACAGAGAGATGAGGTCAGTTTTAGTTTATCTGTGTATCTGTCTTCATTCATTGTTACTTTGTTATGTTAAAAGCTGAGTTATGCAGTCGTGGTTAATATGAAATCTTAAAATTCACTGACATGGAGAAAAAAATAAATAATTGAAGTCTTGGGTTGCTGGTGGGAATGGTAGCATTCTTCCCTGGTTCATCAAGAAATAAATGCCTGTCAGGGTTCTGACCAATCAGGAAAGACAGATGATGTCTCCCCCCTCTCCCCTTTAATGGAAAAAAATGGAAAAAATGGAAAAGATTTAGGAATTTAGAAAAAAACCCTAAACTACTTTAATGAAGTATTAATACTAAAACTAAAGTAAGAAGAAAATAATGAAATAGATACAGTATATATTATATATATATATATATATATATACACAAAACCATCTCAAGCTCCCTGGATGATGACTATATCAC
This sequence comes from Thinocorus orbignyianus, assembly GCA_013400375.1. NCBI lineage: Eukaryota > Metazoa > Chordata > Aves > Ciconiiformes > Thinocoridae > Thinocorus > Thinocorus orbignyianus. The sequence continues at coordinate 75,289 of VXBW01001787.1, forward strand.
CAGCAGTCATCAGGAAAAATCCCAAACTGGACTTGGTCAACAGGAGCTGAATTCTAGATCTGGAGTCAGGAATGCTCGGATTGGGATCAAAGGCAGGTGAACAGGCAGGGTCCTCCTTGGACATTGGCCATCGAGGACAGAGAGTTGGCCTTTTGATCCCCCAGCTTTTATACTGAGCATGATGCAAATGGGGTGGAAATTTGGAATTTGTGGGCTGCATTCATAAAATGATAACACCTCTGACTTAGATATTTGCAAGGGTGAACAGTTGCAGGAGTTGTCTGCAGTTGTGCTCTTGGAGTATTTTGAGCTGGACTAAGCATCTGTGCTACAGGTGTGAGATAAGGTAGAGAATGGACTAGCTAAGCTGATGTCCTTTCACCATTTCTGTGAGTTTTCTAACAATTAAATTTGTTGCCCCTTTTCCTCTCTCCTCCTTCGTCCTCAAAGCGTCGTGCTAGTAGATGCCTGCTAAGCTGTTGCAAGAACATCTGGGAAAAATACGGCAAAGCATAAGTTACTTCACAGCTGTCTCAGACACTGTTGTTCTTGGAGAATAGAAGTATGTGAGCAGAAATCCAGTGTGCTCTGTTAGAGAAGGAGGAAAGCTGGTGAAGGGCCTGGGGAGCTGATGGCCACCATGAGGGTCTGAGCCATGCTTGTGCTGCCTGGTGTGAGGAGGAACAAGGCAAAGATGTGGTGAAGGGAAGAGGACACCAGGCGTGCAAGGAGATTGGTGTGCTCCTGCCATCATTCTGCCTTTGCTGACAGGTTCGTAATCCATCGGGAAATTTCAAAGAAATTGGGAAGAGGGGTAGGAGTCTCGAATATAATTCCTACAAGTGGTGTGGCTGAACTGAGGCATGTGAGGGAAGCTGGTGGTCCTTCCTGGAGGAGTGGTGGGCAGCCAGCATCTAGACAAAGGTGCCACATGCCAGTTCCAGGAGAGCCGAGCACATTGGTCCACATGCAGTCAGGTCTCATTAATTCAGCTGCTCACACAGCAACTTGTTTTAATTAAGTCAAATTTATGTTTATGAACACTGTATGCAAGATAAATCTTTTGCTTCTGTCTCGCTTAGTGCAGCAGCAGGGGAAGCTGCTCTGAGAGAGCATCATCCTGCCTGTTCCTCACCAGTGGACAGGAGACTGCCCGTGTCTCCAGAACAGCTCTGTAGTCTGATTCTAATAAATGAGTAATTAAGCAACCGCGCTTTTATTACTCAGATCCGGCAGTTGGGTCCTGTAAGATGCTTGGCTGAAATGGAGAGATGCTCATTCCATTTACTAATTGATTTAGGTTTCAAACTTCTGTAATGGTTTTATTTTCAGCTACGGGTACCAATAGAGATGAGAGGGACAGAGGGATAAAAAACAAAAAAGAAGTGAAGTCATTTGGTCTCCTGCATTCCAGGCAGGTTCCTCGCCATGCCAGCTTGAACATCCCTGTGGGTGGGCTCATCTGTGTGTAGGTCAGGTTCGTGTGCTCCCTCCTGGATACCACATGCTCCAGTGGGATGGGTGCCCTGCCTCTTGCGTCTTCTTCACCCCATGCAACCAACCAGCCTTGGGAATAGAACAGCATTGGAACTGGGTAGTGGGATGGGTTTTTGGTGCTTGAGTGCAATGCCATTCAGACGTGGCAGCCCTTGGAGCTCATTGCTTGCTGGGGAATTTATGTGAAGGCATGAGGGGATGAGTGATCTGAGTTCCCAAGAAGCGAAATCCCACTAACCTGCTCCCAAGGTGTTTTAGCAACCTGATTTTCAGATGAAGCAGAAATGTGCTTTGTCTTTTCCTCTTTTTCAAGTGTGTTGAGAAATGTTGTAGCATAAATTTGAGGGAATGAACCTGTTTGAGGTGTGCCACTGGGGAAAATGGTAGGAACGTTTTCTAAACCCACATGGGTAGTCTTCTTCTCAATATCCCTCTGTGCTTGACATCTCTTTATCCTTGTCCAAGACCATTGCTCTGCCTGCACCCCCATCACCCTCCATCCCCAGTCCTGGAGACAATTTGGGAGCACCCTTTTCTGGATACCCATATTGATGTCTGTCCTTCCCTCCTTCCCTGGCCATATGGCAGCTCCACAAGTTGAGCATGAGCACCCACACCAACTACCTCTGGCTGTACCAGTCGCTGTCACAGTCTTCCGACTGCTTGGTTGGCTGGTGGTCCTCTCCTGAGTTTTGGCCCACTCACAGTTCCCCAACCCACAGGATCTTCTTGTGCCGATGCTAATGCCTGCAGCTGCAGCGAACAGATCCTTTTCCTTGGGCATCACCTAGTCTCAGTTAATTAATGTGTCTGGAATCTTAAACCTGTATTCTAAATTAAAATAAGATCTATTATAGAACCTGATTGTGGTGCCATCTGCATCATAGATGGTGCTGTGTCCTTGACTACTTGTCTTGAACCAACCCTGTTTCTAGTTACGTATGTCTGCAAAGCAGACTGGTTTCAGCAGAGGTAGGCAAGCACACGTTAGCTTTCAGAAAGTCCATGTAAAAAATGATTAATTTGTGGGTGAAATTGGACATGGTGTTCAGTGGTGGATTAATGTATGCAACATAGTAATATTAAATACTTCGGTATCTGTGAATGTTTAATCTGTTAGACTTAGTTCTGCACGCTCAAGATGAATACCTTGGGTTTCCCGGTGCTTTTCCCAGCCTTTCATCCAGCCCTGCTCTCCTATACTTCCCTGTTCAGCATGTCTCCACTATACAGCACTTTTACTGTGCACCAAAGGCCTCTTAGTGTCCAAAGGTAAAGATTATTTCCTGGGTTGGTGTTTTGCATAAACCAAAGGCTCCAGTCAGCCTTTTGTTGTTGCCAATTTTTTTTGTCCTATCTGTCTTAACTTTTTTATTGTTGTCTGTTAATACTTCATGTTTCTTACCTGGCTGGGGCAAAATATGTTCTTTTTGCACTAGTAACTTTGTTCATGTTTTTTTCCCCTCTTATTGCCCTTCCCTTCTCAGTCCTTCTGGAGGTGAATTTTGAACTTCCTTCTGTATTTTTCAGGTGCTGGCAGGTCAGAAAAACATTCTGCAATAGAAATGAGGGATTTTATTATTACAGGAGGAAGGCTTTTTTCGTGGACATCTCCCCTGACTGCCATCCCTGGCAAGAGTTACAGGCAGAAGCTGAGATAAAAGGAGCAAAGGGAAGGACTGGTTTCAGCCTTTGTGGTTGATGTCTTTTTGTGCTCCTTTTCATTGTCTTGATCCTTGGTGTGTATTTTTGGTCATGGATGAGAGGTATTACCCAATGACATTTGCTGTAAAATGCAATAGATTGTTGAGCAATTAAGATACAGCGTTTTGATTTTCCTTCTTTTTCATCTGCATACCAAAATGTTTCCAATCTGTAAATTGCTTTCTACGTCCTTCATGCTTTTGGCACTGTACCTTTTTGGTGAGGTGGCTGGGCCAAAAGGATCTCTAACCCAGGAGGTGTATGTTTTCTTTTCCCTTTTCACATTTGAATGTCCCAGCTTTATTCTTGCACCTCCTTTTTCCCCCCTGCTATCTACAACTGGCTGTAGAAGGTAAACACTGGGGGAGCTAAATGAGATTACAGCATCACTTTGGTAACCTTTCTTAGTGAATGGACAGTTGATCTGCCCATAATGCAAAGCACTTAATATATTGAAGCATCTAAGAAAGCAAGCTACTAGTTCACCACTCAGAGTTCAATTCCCGGCTAATAACATTTATTTATAGGGAATAAAGAGTTAGTTCTGCGATGGCAAAGTAGATATTGTCACTCAAAGCATGGTCTTTTTTATTAACCTCAGATTTATACGGTTAAGTAATTGTTGTATTAGTAGCATTTCTTGAGCAGTAAGGAGGAAAAAAAAAAAAAAGACAGATGTCTGTGAGCAACGTGCTGCTTGTTTTATTTATCTGTAGTAGGCTGGGGCTGGTAAATTGGCCCACTGTCACGGGCTGTGAGCGATAGCGAGCTTGAGCTCCGCAGCCTAAAGCTTGAGACAATGCAACTCATGGGTAACACGTGTCAAATATTTCTTTCTGTGTACCTTTGTCCTTTCCTGTGCATAGCAAAAGGTAGGGGGAAGACTTCTGCAAAAGCACTGCTTACTGACTTTTGGCTTTCTTGAGTAAGCTGGCTGACAAAATTTGTTGCTTTTTGCTATTTGTTTATGCGTGTCGTTGACTTTCTGTGGAAGCAGGATGTATTTCTCCAGAACAGAAATCCTTATGTATTTCACGAATGCATAACTTGGTAGTAACACATACAGAATGCTTGGATGTATTATTTTTCTTAGTATGATACTGTTCAGATTTTGAAAAGAAGGAAAATTCTGCTAATATTTCCACTTCTACTTTGTCCTTCCAATTTCCATAACATTTTAAATTAGAAATGTCATAAACTTGGTATGAGGCTAAAAGCTTGTTACAAAATAAGACAGGAGGGTATTCGTAAAAGGAAAAATATTTAATCTATCTTCTTCATGGCCATTTTCTTAAACCTGGAGTAAACATGGTGAAATTGAGTGAATTTCTATTAAGCAGGCTCCTCTGCTTTCGTGTCACGTACCGAACAGACAATTGATGGCATATTTCCAGCTGGCAGAGCTGTCGAAAGGTAGCATGCGACTTCAACTCCATTTTTTTTTCTCCTTTTCAACATATGATTGTGCAAGTCTAACTAAATTCGTTGGAGAGTAAATATTCATTCAGTATGTAAAATAAAGAATAAATCTGCGGGTTGGATTCAGTGAGTAAACAGATTATCGCATTACAGGGCTTTCTTCAGTACAGCGGGTGCTTTAGACGCACGGATTTTTCAAAGCTGATGTGATGATGAACGATATCAACTGTTGGAGTTGATAGGGAGTCCTATAAGTCTCCTTTTTGGTTTTTAGGGGGTTTTGTGGGGAGGAGGGAAAGGGCAGGAAAAAGGGGTTTGCACAGTGAGTGTGTCCTGATGCACGCCTGGAAAAACAGCCTGTTTACATCTGTCATCTTTTTCAGAAATGGTGAAAAACTTCACCACGTTTTAGTGGCTGTTATTTTATCTGCATAAGGTACTTTGTCTGGGACTAATAATGGTGTTTGCATTTGCTGCTGGTTGTGTCTTGTTCATGTTTTCCCAAGCATTAGCTGCTTGTCTGAGCATTAGCAGCTTCTCACGGCCTTCCTCTTGTAAAATAGTGGGAGGTGATAATCTGACCCAAATAAACGAGTGACAAACTCTGCTTGCCTCCACATCGAGCTGGTGGAGGAAAATCCTGCCTTTTCCCTCTGGAAATAGCTCTGGTACCTCTGGGGCTCTTGTGCTGCCTGGGGGCATCGTAGAATCTTAGGAGCATTTCAGAGGGCTAAAGCAGACTGAAGCAGTGCTGGGGATGTAAGGTCTGTGGGCAGCACCAGTGTCCCAAATTTTGGACAGTGACTTACTATAAGACTCTGTGTTTGGAGTATATAGCTCTCAGTGTATACTCTGCTGCTTGTGGGATATTTTAAGAGCAAGGTGCATTTCTCCAGTGCTTTCGCCGTGAATGTTGTCGCCCAGTGAAAACAGTTAATGTCATCCCAAAACAAGCCTTGTGACTGCCTGTGGCTTAGTTTAGTCACATACCAGAGATGAAAAATCATTGAATTGCTCTTTCCTGACATGTACTCCTTGAATGGAGTTGGTGTAAATTTAGTCAGTTCACTTTGTTGAGTATCGAGAGCAGTGTGATATGTAAATAAAGCTTTATCAGACGAGATAGATTTAAAATTCCACAGTTGGCGAGGAAGCGTTAGCAGTATAATATAATACAAATATTTACACAGTAACTTCTAAGTCTTCAGTAAGTGCTTAATATTTGAAATATGTGTTGTGAAAACATTGACTGATTAAGCCGTACTATTGCTGCTACATCTGTATGCAGCGACTTGTGATGGCTAGGAAGCAGGAGTCACAAGGAGGAGTAGGTCACCTAGCAATGCAAACGCATTTAAACAAGTCACACCCTCGGGGTTTGTTTTTTCTTTTTAAATTTAATTAGGATTCAGCACGATCTGCTCTCCCAAGGCACATGTAACTCCATCCCTGCGTCCTGTTGGAGCCACTGCTCTCCGAGGCTGTTGCATTTCTGTAATGTGACTGGATGTAATCACGTGCCCGGTGCATCTAAGACCGTTCCAGTAGCAAAATCGAGCTACCAAATTCATGCCTGCCCACAAGAAGGAGTGTAATCATTGCTAGTCTGTCCCTGCTCCTTGTATCTGCCAGGGAGATTTGATAAGGAATTGCAACGGACCATAATGATGGATGATTAATCTTTTGCCTGCATGCAGTGTCACAGGAGCAGCGCTGGGCTCTCGAGCCACTCAGCTTGTTTTGGCAGGAGTGGAGGCTGGCAGCAGAGGAGATGCTCTCTTTGGGTTGGTGCATCTGCCTTGCCCAGCCCATCACTGCATTCAACCTCCAGTTCCAATATTACTCCAATATATTACTCGTGAGTGAGCTCACAAAGTAATAAAATCAGTAGGCTGCAAATTAAAATAAACAGAAATGTGGCTTCTAAAGTTGCCTGGATGATTCTCTGCTACCACCTCATTTGCCAAGAGACTGCAAGAGCTGATCCATGCCTAAAACTGTACTGCTGCTCTCTAACTGCTGCTATCTAATCCAGTCTTTGGTTTTGTCTTTTTTTTTTCTNGGCTACCCTGTTTCACCTTCTGCAAGCGCACAGCGAAGCTGAAAAACCAGAGTGGTTTGGTGTGTGCTTCATGTGTGAGAATTGGGCTGAGCTTATTCTAGCTGGGGTGGACATGCTCTGACCAACAAAACACAGACTTCATCACAGTCAGCTTTCAAAACCAGTACTTCACTGTCGTGTTGCTCGGCACTATGCTAAACATGATTTTGCCAGTTCCTGGAATGTTTTGGTGTAAACCTGTTGTTGATAAGCTCTGCTCTGCCTAGGCCCCCATGGCAATTTCATTTCACTAAAACTGTCCTTGTCTGCAGAAAAGCTAACAGACAGCTTCCATCCCCAGCCTGCAGTCTTTTCCCTAGAGAGGGGTGGAATGATGTGGCTGACCATGCAGGAAACCCAGCCCAAATAACCAAATGCTGCCTCTTTTCCTACTGCAGGCTAATGCCAACAACAAGCACCTAATGCTCATGATGTGTGGGAAGGTATCTATCCTCCCGTGCTTCTTCCCATTCTCTAGGCAGCTGCCGTGCTGCCTGGGTCAGTCTCTGGCAAGGCTGGAAGTAGACTCTGCTGCATGGCATGGAGGAGACCTGTAAAGATGCCACAAAATCCCTAGTTGGCATTTGCTCCTGCTCAGGATGCAGGAAGATTTTAATATCTGTCAGTTGTGCTGGTAACACACAAAGCTAGGTTTTGCAGGAGGAAGGTGAAACAGCAGGTGATTTCTTCAGAAGCTGATGTCGGGAATGTTGCTCAGGGTGGTTTAGCCAGGTGGGTGATGTGCTGTGAGGTTCACCTGCAAAGATCCACCTTCAAGGTAAGGCTGCAATGCCTGCCCATCCCAGTGACAGGAATGGGACGAAGGCAGTGACCTTAGCTTGGTGCAAACGAAGAGAGTTTGGGGTTTGCAGGGAGATGATGTAATTCTTACACTGCTCATGATGTTTTCGCAAGGCTAAGAGCAAATAATCTTGAAACGAACTGGCAGTTTTATGATTGGCTTTTATGAGCTTTAATGATGTTTATAATCTGACATTGAACTCGCAGTTTAAGAGGTGAAAGGTTTAAAAGAACACAGTAGCAAAGGAGTACCACTGAATTTCTTCTGGGTGTAATTCTAACGTGCGTCTTAGGTGCTTCCCTAACGTGATGGGTTTGCTCACATATGGGTGATGCAGTTCACAGTGTGTCTCACCACATAAAACTGGCTCCACCTTTATCTTATGTTCAACATAGGGAGGAATTGAATAGAAAATCCGATTTTGCCTTTTCTATGGAAAGTCATGGACTGGAGGTAACTGCCTTGTGTACTGCCTAGGTCCCTAAATGCCATCTTTGTGTTTCCATTTAAATCCCAGCCACAGAAATACTGTGCATTGTCCATGCCCGCTTGTGTTCTTACTGGTGTTTTTCTGATACCAGTCAAAGTCTAAAGTGGCCTGCAATCTTTCTTAAATTATGGCCTTTGCCCCACGGTACTTTTGGAGAAAATGACTGATTTTTGTCTGCTCCTTGTGTTGCCATCCTGCGTCTGCTTCTTTTGATGGATGTGTGCTTCAGAGGTCCTGCCTGCAGATGTTTGCATTCACACAGCACAAGCCTGTTCTTACTTGAACCATCTATTTCTGTTTTCCTGCCTTATCTCGTACTGCTCTGCGGGGTTCGGCGAGCAGCAGGTTTGCTGCCGGCTAGCTTTTTGAGGTTTCCGTTATGCACAGTGCTGTATTTGTCTCCCGGTTCTTCGATTTGTAATGTTTTGCCTTTGATTGCTGCAGAAGGCATAAACAAGCCTGTCAAAAGCCTTGTTTAGCGTGCAGATTCTGTGGGGGTGGCTGGCAGCCTCAGACCCTAAAATAGATCTAGCAATGAACTGAACGGCTTAAAACCCTGAGAATATAATTTGATCTTGTTGCTTTAAATATTGGGACTGAATGAGGATTTCTCTAACAGAACAGAAGGTGAACATGTTGGTATGTGACAGTAATAGAAGAAGGGTCCAGACCTGCTGTCATTGAGATGATCTTCTGCAATCAGTGGCTGGGCTTGGCCGCTGGGCAGGGGCTGGTCTGCCATCCCTCGGTGTGTACCCGCGGTGGGGAGGGCTGCATCCTCTGATTTCACAGCACCCATGGGGAGGTTGTTCTGAAATGCTTACCTGGATCCTGTCGCGGGATAGTCACTCTAAAGCAGTCTCTCGTGGCTTTAGCATCTGTTTTATGACAAATTTGCAAAGGAAGAAAGAAGGAGCTGCAAAATCACCCGTGGGTCCTATTTTATTTTAATGCTGCTGCTTCTTTTTCCTTTTTTCCTCCCCCCTTTCTTTTTCTTTTTTCCTTTTTCATGTAGCACCATGCAGTTTGTAATATCGTAGCTGGGGTTTTCAGTTGTGGTGGTGTGAAGGTAACAATGATTTGGCTTCGACGTGCCGTAACAGCTGCAGAATTCATTGGAGCTTAGAAGCTTGTGAGTTATAGCTGTGATGCCATTTGCAGCTTTTATGGAAGAGCTCTTAAATTTGTGAAACGTGTTACTTTTTGAAGTGCATTATATTTGTAATTTGAATTCCCTAAAATCCCATCTGAGAAAAAAAAGAGCTTTGAAAATCCCCCTCTGCCTGCTAAAAACATGGGGAACTCTTACCAGCCAGAGAAGCAAGTCTCTTACATTGAGTGATAGAACATATAGATGGATTTGTAAGTGCTAAAATGTCAATTAGTGCACTTAAAAGCTTAATGGTTGTCTTTGATGTGCTTCTAATATCTTCCGTAAAGTTTGAATGTTGCCATTGATCAGGGAGCGGAGGAGGGATGATGGAATTGAACACTAACCCAAACAGTTCTGGAGTGGAGGGATACTTATCCTCTGCAGACCCCTGGTTACATGAACTGTGCCAGCGTGGGCATTCCATACCCTGCGCATTCCACACCCTGCCTGCCCATCACCCCTGCTCTGGTGCTGTGCCACTTGGTGCTGCCTGCACAGAAACCTGCAAAAAGAGAAGGAAAAAAGGATTGTGCCATCATTTCTGAAAGGTCTTTTGCAGACTTGTTGGCTTGTTTTGTTTAAAAAATAAATAAATCAATCATAGAATGACTGAAACTTACGTTTTTCCCTTATCAGTTTAACACAGATCCAGTTGTTGTGAAACACTTCTGTGTTAAAAATCATTCTGTGCAAAATATACTATCTCCATAAGAAATAACATTTTTTCCCTCCCACCTTTCCGTTCACCACAAAGTCTCCCAGCTGCCTGTTATCTTCTTAATTTAACCATTGAGGGGAGACATTGTGTGGCTTCAGAAGTAAGTCAGGCCAAAAACGAGAGTTGCCAATGACCATTAGCTCTTTCTCTTCCCTCACGCTTCAAATTGTAGCGAGAACTGAAGGTGGCGTGTGTCAGAGCAGCCCTTCAGTATAGCTCTGAAATTCTTGACTTCCGTACCCTGAGCAATCTGCCGCAACTTCAATTCCAGGTAATGGCCTTTACCCTCCTCGGGCACTGGTTATTTGGAAAAATGCTTTGCAGGCCTTCTGGGAAGCTACTGGGGTTCATTCGTCTGATTTGTTGCTGAGTGATTGCCTCATAGAGCAAACGCCAGTTTTATTATTTGCTTCCCTGCCCTACTAAAATACCATCATTTGTTTGCTGGGTAGTATTTTGGAAGTCAAATACATTTAATACTGAAGGGCAAGCTTGGTAAAGCTTATAGAGCCGAGGTTTTCACTGATTATATGGCTTATCTTCGTGCAGAAAATTTGCTGATGTAACTAAACTGACCTGAAAATACATTTAGAGTAGCTTTAGATTCCCCTCATATGTCTTCTTTAATTGGCTTACAAGTGAAGAGTGCAGATTTAGTTTACTTTTCCGAGCTTGAATGGATTTCCTCCCCTTCACTCCCAAGCCCTCCCCAGCTTTAAAGGATATTCTGCCAGTTGGGAATGTAAACAAGGACAAAAAGTATCAGATAAAAATCTCACTTTTTGGGCAGTACATCAAGCAAAATCAACAATTCATGCTCTTAGTGCAGTATCAGCGTATCTATCCCAGGAGCCTGTGTCAATACAACTGATTTGGTTCACCGGCCGGTTCAGTAAAATTGATTCAGACCCCAGTATTTCCCAGCAATAGGTTCAGCATGTTTGACTCTGTCATTACCCCTCCTGGGTTTAAAGTTTGACAAGATGATTTGGTTATGTTGGTTTTTTGGTTTTGTGTGATTGTTGTTGTTGTTGTTGGTTGGTTTTTGTTTTGTTTGTTTGTTTCAATCTTCTTTTAAACCCGGTGATTGTCTGAATGAGGGGCATACTGTAGACTGATGTTAAAGAGGAGGAAACCAAGTTAAATATTTCCTAGCTAAGTCAAGGGACTTCTTGAGTCAGCTGTACCTGCTTTGCATCAGTTTTACACAAACTTAAAGCTCTGTCACTGTGCAAGTTACCCCATGGGTAGAGTTTGCGATGCCCCAGCCTTGGCAATGCTGCTCTCCCCAGCTGCTGGCCATGGTCATCTTGCAGAGCTTTGGTGGTGGAGCCACTTGTGCAAACACACTCTACTGCAGTGTTCTCCAAGAGAGTTAGAGAGGCCAAGACCTCCTGTTTCATCTCTTTGTACTGGAAAGGTTTAAATGGGAGTGAGTGGCTCTGCTTGGTGCAGGGTCATCCAGCAGGTGTGTGGTGACATCCCCAAGCCTGGACGGGTACTTCTATCCTGAGCCTCAAGCCTGTGAAAATGCCATGTTCCTAATGGTCACAACTATATGTAATAATATAGCTAAGCTATATAGGCTTTGGGGTAGTTTATTTATTTAAATGAGGGAACAGTAAGATGTTATTGGCAGATTGACGTTTTTTATATTCCTAGAGAGCGGATAGATGAACAGGTCTTAAGGCTTCATCATGGATGTGCCGAAGTCCTACCAAAGAAATAACATGAGTGCTGACCTCCTATTGTACGTGTGAGGATAGATGCTCAGTGTGTCAGCAGTACTCCAGCCTCTGTAAAATACTGTTATCACTGCCCATTCAGGTGCTGTGAGACCCCAGAAAATTATTTTTCTTTAAATTCCTGCAGAAATAGTGAAGGCAAATTTATAATGCACCAGTTGTGCCTTTCTCTCTTCCCTACTACCTTGACTCTGTTTTGGTATGCAAAAGCAGGTAGCATTTTTCAAGTATAAAGGATCAGGTTTTCTGTTTGAAGGTGAAAAAAGGTCTTAAGATAATTAGTAATATGCAGCAGGATTGGATTAGCCATATTAAACTTCACATCTGTAGGTCTTACTGGCAGACATTTAAACTGCAGAAATCACTTTTTATTGGACCATATTCATATGGTTACATACTGGAGCTCGAACACCTTATAAAAATATGAACTGAATCAAAATGAAATTAATTAGAAAGAATATATTTGAATTTAATTATCTTGAGCTGCTGAGTGCTCTTTGTGCGTACTGGGTTTTATGTGTCTGTCTGAAGTGTACTTGGTGGAGAGTTTTAATTAGAGCTGGAGACAAAGTAAGAATATTTGGAATGTGAAATTTATAAATGGCAGAGATTTTCAGCTAGGAGTGTAGAGGTTTTTTGGAGCTCGCTTCCATTTTCGCTTCTCTTTTTCCCTCTTCTTAATAAGCTACTTTTCTGTTCAAATTAATACCAGATCCTGAAAAAAAGAAAAAAATCCTGCTGTGGCTCTTGGGCTTCTGCAGCATGATCAGAGTTGTCAGATCCACAGCTGCAGGAGATTTTTACCTTTGTGTGTTTAATGGCTCGTACTACTCTGTTTCTTGACGGTACCATTTAACCATAAAAGTGCAGGTCTGTGGATGGCACAGGACATGTGGCTGCCTCGACTACTGTCTCAGATGTTGGACATGCCAAGACTCAAAGAGCTGATTTGGCAGCTGCCCAGCAGATTTTTATAAAGGCTCAGTCGGTGGCCAGAAACCCAGGCTGTCAGAGTTGTGTTATGCAATAAATTGTGTTTCAGCAGAAGTTTCTAATCCAATTTCAGCTGTAGTTTTTTAGTAGTCTGTAATCAAAGATAAGTATACATTATTTCATGGTGTTTCAGAGAAGTGAAGACGTGCAGCATGTGTCCTCCATCAGGTCAGTTTTGTTTGTTTTTCTTCTAAGAAGGGTTTAAACCTGTTCACCTGCATGGGAAATGATGCTTAAATTATTTTGGTCTCTGCCTGGAAGGCATGTATCTGTATAAACCATACTCTTTCAAAGATAATTCAATGTGTGTTCTAGGAGATGTTCCTTTTTTTACTTATTTTTTATTTAAAGAGAACACCAAATAAGGAATCTATTTACCAAATCAGAGTTTTACTTAGGTATAAATTGGCTGTGAGTGGTGGTCAGACAGAAGATTGTGCCTTGTCAGGCTGTGACCTACCTGAAACATTTCAGGCCCTGTCCCTGTAAAAGATACATATATCCCGCATGTATTTCTCTTTTACTCCCCAAAGTAAATTTTTTCACTGTGGAAGAAGGGGATATGGTTCATCTGAATGCAGTAGGATATTTGAGGTTTGCAATGGTCACATTACAGCAAAGTGATTTTAATTTCTTGAATGCTATCTGTGATGCCCTCCCTTCCTTATGGTGATCGTCATGCTTTGGTGTCGTGATGGGCTTACATCTCTCCCAGGGTGGATTGATGGTAGAAGTAGTCCTACCTTTCTCTCTGCCCCAGCAGTAGCTCCCATGTGGCCGCTGGGTTAGTAATAAGGGAGCTGATCTACCTGAAAACGATAATTTTTCATGTGCTGAGATGGGATTTTGACTCTTTTCCCCAATCGAGTTGGTCAAATGGCAGCGTAAGGGCTAGTACAGACATCAGGGCTGGGGTAGGTCCATCCCACGTGGTGGCAGGTGAATTCCCTTAAGCTGGTTATGAAAACTGCTCCCCCAGTCTGAATAATTATCCATTCCCACCTTTTTCTTCCAGCACTCTGCCACCCTTGGCTTTTTGTGACTTGCTTCTGCACGCTGCTGGCTCTCCTCAGAGCCCAAAACTGGTTCTTTGGTTGCAGAATGGTTGATTAGATTCCTGGTCTGGCCTAAGAAAGACGTAGATGTGGAGACACTGCTATTGGCAAGAGATGGTTTGAGTCCTGCTGTAAGGTGATAAATTAGGAAACTTTTGACCTGGCTTTACCCTGAGTTTGTTTGTGTTTAGCCTTTTGTTTTTAAAGTGTTTATCTTGGCAGACCCACATGGGAAACAGTTGATGTCTTGTAAGCTTTCACTAGTTTCATGTTGAGTAGCAGTTTTCTAGAGGTGCAGAAACATCGCTGAGGCCGCTGAGTTTATATAAAAGAAACAATTAGTACACAAACCCACTATTTTTCAAATATTACTATTAAATATACTATTTTTTATGCCTCAATTCTGTGAGCCTATATGAAGATGCTGGTGATTTATGTTTGGAAATTTCGACTGTAACTTTTTTACCCTAATGTATTCTTGCAAGAGCAGGTTGAAGCTCACTGGGATCAAAAGTGCCCGGGGCCTTTAGTGACCCAAAAAGCAGAGCGTTTCTCTCCTATACTGCTCTTAGAAGAATTTGGTCTGAAAGGAGGAAACACAGTCCCCTGTGCAGCAGGAGGCGGCGAATGAGTGTGAACCAACGGGAGTTTGTAGGGCATGAAAGCTGTAGAAGTGCTAGCGCAGGAGGAAAAAAGATTTTTGTTTTCCTCCATCCTTTTTTTTTTTTTCAATTTTAACATTGGTCCTGCTAGTCAGGAGCTGTAAAGCATCGCGAGTTCTTTGGGGAAGTTGTCTGGAAATACAAGGGAAAATGTTGTTATAATTACCAGATGCGCTTAAATGCTATAACAGAGCCATTAATAAAGAAAATTTCCCCTTTCTTCATGTTAGTTAGCACATTTTTAAAACATGACCTATTTTCCCAAACTAGACAGAACAGATTACATTTTCCAGAAGGCATGAGTCACTTTCTATAAAGTCTCCAAGCTGTATCAATCTTCATCAACTTAAGCCATTCATGAGGTTTTATTTTTTCTCACTGAATATAAGTAGTTTGTTTTAAATGAGAAACTGCTACATCCTCTCTGGATAGTTAAACTCAATTAAAAGGTTAAATATTAAATAAGTGTGAGCTTTATTCTGAGAGGAGAAGGGAGCGGAGGGACCTTGATAGTAAGCAAAAGACTGTGGAAGGGTATTGCTGTGGGTATATTTGGATATATTCAGTTTGCATGATGCTGTGCTTGGCTGTACGAAGTCCAAGCAGCGTGATAACTGCCAGAAGGAGCCAAAAATCTTTATTTATATCACTTCAGTTGACTGTATTAGAGTCTGATGTCAAATTGTTACCCCGGGAGTTCAAACTTCTGCTAGGAGTTTCCGCTGAGAAGAGATTCTACTGTCTGGTTGTGGAACCAAGACCCCTCTTGCTCCTTCGAGTTATGTAGAGAGAGAGTTTGCACCCATGGCTCAACGCTGGGGTTTTCCTCTGGGAGTATGACCTATGTTCAGGGTGATGAGAAGGTTGATGGGACTTTACGATATAATGGAGACCTCTGCTAAGGCAACGGGGGAAATACATGTGTTGATAGGGTGGTAAGACTTTGCACTTTCTCATGAGGTTCCTGCCATGCCATCTGTATACTGAGGAAGTGGGCTTGTTAATGAGTAAGCGTGCTAATTGCACTAAGAAGTGGTAACTTGCCCAAGACTGCACAGAAGCTCACTTTCAGCTTCGAAAGGCATATCAAGATTTTCCACCAATTTCTCTTAGGTCTGGCTTTTAGAGCAAAACAGGTATAACTGTTCTCCATTGATAATATACAGCCAAAAGGCAAAATCTGTTGCAGGTCTTGAATCTAGTAAACAAGTATTTCCATTTTGGTCCTTCAACTAAGAAGTAATTTATATGATCTCTGAAAATGTGTTGTCTGTTTTGCATGCAAAAGACGGATTTTTGTTTTGTTGCTAACTAAACACAGAAAAAACACACCCTTTGAAATAGTTTTCCTTCAAAAATATCCTTGAGGAAAGGGTAGAAGCTTGTGGTTTATTTTTCCCATTGCTTCAAAATGACCTTCTTGCATCTGCGGGAAAGACTCTCTGGGGGCTGTTGAACCATGAAAGCAAATTCATTTAGGGCATTGGGTGCCACAGTGATTTTAACCGAGCGTTGGCTGCAGTGCTGGAAAAAGAAAAAAGAAGGGGTTTGTGTTTTGTTGTTTTGCTTTCTGCAACCTGGCATGAAGAATGGGGTTAGGAGATGCGTGCTTGGGAAAGACCCAAAGAGAGAGCTGGAAACACGCCAGCCACACTGAGTCATAACACACATGCTTATAAGTATCTTTGTACCTTACAAAGTACTGACTTTTCAAATAAAACCATCACTGCTGTTAAAGTACTTACATAAAAGTAAAACAAATAGCATGGAGTGCTGCATGCGTTCTCCCTTGTTTCAGCTCTGTTTTACCCTGTGAACTGTGACTTCTATTTGCTTAAGGCAAGGCCGGGCCAGGCTGAACAATGCTGCATGTGGTGATGGATGAAGGTAGAAGCCTACACGTATGCTTCTGCTGCTTCTCGGGGAGCAAAGCAGCACGCAGCAGCACCCACTACTCAGGCTGACATTCCACCTACCCAGGAGGCGGCTTGAAGCCTGCCTCTCCATTCTGCCTGCTTTACTTTTTATTTTGGGGGGGGATGCTGGGGTGGATTTGAGTGTAGCCTCAGAAATATAAAGGCTTCATGCAGGTCACATGTGCGAGCTAGGCAGCTGAACTGCAGTGAACAAGCAGGAGGTGAATGGTGAAAGGTACAGGTGATTTCAGCACAAATCACATTATATAGTGATGGGCGTTAATTGCAGACATCTCTGTCTGGTGGTATTTAGGTGGGTGTTGTATATTAATATAAATATAGTTTCTATACACACATACATGTGGTGGATATTTAAGGTATTATATACACTTAATATGCACATAGCAAAACTACACACATGTGTATGTGCTTCTTCCCAAATTAGCAGTATGTGGCAGCAGTCTTTTGCACTTTTCTGCAAGTATCACCTCTACAGCTGCAGAGCTGAAAGCAAGCTGCCAGCCAGGCAGAGAAAGATTAAAGAGAGTGAGCTGCAGTGGTACCCATGAGGTAGCATCCTGTACAGGAACATACTATGGAGGTAAATGGAGGCTGTGCTCCTATTCCCTTGGACTAAGCTTGCTGAACTGTTGCTTGTCTGTCCTGGCAGCTGAAGTTCAGATATAAATGTATGACGTGTGGTTCCCTGAGATGGCATAGCGAAGAAGGTGGCATGATTAATTTTTTATTTTTTTTTCAGTTTAGAGGAAATTACGCAGTTCTGTTGCTTAATTCTGCCCTGGGGCTTCCCTGGTTGTTTGCGTCTGTTACTTTTTTACTGAGTTTATAAAACAGTCTTATCATAGAATGCTTTGGGTTGGAAGGGACCTTAAAGATCATTGAATTCCAACCCCCCTGCCCTAGGCAGGGACACCTCCCACTAGACCAGGTTGCTCAAAGCACCATCCAGCCTGGTCTTGAACGCCCCCAGAAGTGGGGATATCTGCAACTTCTCTGGGCAACCTGCCTCAGCACCCTCACAAAAAAGGCTTTCTTCCTGATATCTAATCTAAATCTACCCTCTTTCAGTTTAAAGCCATTACCCCTTGTCCTATGGCTACACTCCCTGATAAAGAGTCCCTCCCCATCTCTCCTGTATGCCCCCTTTAAGTACAAGAAGGTCACTTTAAGGTCTCCCTGGAGAGACCTTTGTCAGACTGGGAGGCAGAAATCATCTTGGCTCTCCTGCACAGTAAAGGCTATGGGCTTGCAGTGATGAATCTACAGTTTTAAGATACTATTCAGTCCTTTTTTGGGTCCAAGTCAGTAATGGACAATCCATTAGTTCACCATAAGTCGTTTCAATGGCTAATTACTTGCACAGTTGCAGAAATTGTTCTTTAATTCTCTCTTACATTTTTCTGAATTTGAGTTCCAGCTGTTGGATGATATTATGCCCCTCCGTGCCAGCCTTGAGAGCCTTCTATTATCGAATTTCTACTCCCTGTGGAAAGGCAGTGATCAAGTCAGACCCTTTGAGGTTTTGGGGATTTTTTTCTTGTTTATTTTTAAGAAGTTACACAGATTAAATTCCTCAAGGCTTTCACTTGAGGATATTTCTAAATGGTTTAGAGCATGTGTGTGTGTGTGTGTGCGAGAGTGAGGTAACTCTTCCAGTTGTCGGCGGTGTGAGTGCAGAGCAGGGCACGCAGCGGCTCTCTCCCTCCACTGGCGTGATGAGGCAGAGACAATCTGACCCATGTAATTATGGTTAAATGTGTCGGGAGCTGGAGCTACGTCGCTGGCAGAGCAGCAGCTCAGCTGGGCTGTGAGTCGGCTGCTCTCCGGCTTGCGGCTGCTTTTGTGCCGCAGGCTCGGGGGAAGATGCCGACGATGATTGTGAAACCTTTTTATTGCTCCTGCATATGGAGCCGCAGCAACGCGGGTGTTGGCAGCGGATTACCCCCTTATTTTGCTGACCTTGGATAACACGGTGTTGGGGAAACAGAGGACCTTTTTTCAGGCTGAGTGACGGGCACGGGGAAAGCCCAAAGCCCACAGCAAAGTGGGTGTAAGGCAGGACAGTGGCTGCAGCCTCGGCACAGCTGGGCTGGTGGGAGCTCTGGTGCGGAGAGATTCCCCCATGGGCGTTTCTGTTGACGGAGCTGCTGTTACAGAGTGGGGGATGAAGCCAATATGGTTAATTTTGAGCTGTACAGCTGCGTGAATTGAGCGTGGTGTGAAATGTTACTGTGTGGTGTCAGGGGCATTGCTGAGGGAGGTCTTTGTTCCCGCCTCCTGGGACCTGTCTCCTCATTGGTGGCATTGTGGCCCATGCAGCCCCTGGGAAGCTGGGAGCATGTCCTGCAGCAGGGCTGGAGCCTCCAGCTGGTGCCAGGAGGACATCTTGGCAGCCTTGTCCCTCAGAAAATAGGGTGCCGGGTTGTCCTTGTGCACGTCCAGCACGTGATGTGGGCAGAGGGAGATGACTGCGGGCCCTTCACAGAAATATTTTGAGAGCGTGGCCTGGACCAGAGACCTCAGGTATAGGGTGATCATCTCCCTTCCTGCAGGAGGGACTGTGGCTAGTGTGTCCCACGGCATGGGTGGTACCTGCCAGAGGTCACTTACCCCCTGCCGTCGGCTCCTTGGTTAGCACTTGACCATTTAAAGATGAGTCCTGTCAGTAGGTTTCACCCTGTTGCTCCTGATGCAGTGAAGGTTGCTATGTTCTCCTTAAGTGGAATTTTTTCTTTTTTTTTTTTTTTATTTTGGGGGGGGTGGGGTGTACATTTTTATTAGGGATAATGGAGCCGGTGGGATCAGAAACCGATGGGGTGTTTTTGTGCAACTTCCAGCTCCCTGGAGATGGCAGTGTCTGGCAGAAGAAGGGGTTTCTTCATGGCTTCAGGACAGGCCTGGGGTTTCACAGGAGAGAGGCCTCGGGCTGACAGGGGCTCAGGAAAGCGATGTGTCTCCGAGTGTGGCTTAGGTTAACTGGGTTGGATCGTTGAGTGTCTTGTGTATGCTTGGCTTAAAGTGTATAAAAATACCAGGTGATAGTTTTGTTGCTTCTTGGTAGGTTGCTGTGTAACCCGTCTAGGCTTTGGAGTCAGGAGCCTGGCTGGAAGGCTTTTGGTCCTCTTCCTCATGTTTGCAGCCTGTTCTATTAGGAATTTGTACAAATGCCAGTGAAGAGAGCAAATGGTGTCTGCAGGCCTGTGTCCATAATACAGACGGGTGCTGGAGCTGCTTACGACTGTTTCCTGACGGAGCATTGTTCTCTTGAGGGTTTACTAAGTAGTTTCTGTGACAACAGAAATGCGTGACATCCCACCAAGCCCTTGTCTGTGGGATTCCTGTCTGGGTTTCCTCTCCGTACCTATCAGTCAGTGGGAATGTGGATGTCTCAAATGTCTTTGGGCAAGTTTTCTTAAAATCAAGCAGACTGGAGCCCCTCCCATGTTTTGTGTTGCTTCTGCTTAGGGCTGAAGTTGTGGTGGCAGCAAAATGATAAGCCCAAGTTTGTGTAAACCTCTTGACAAAATAGCTGGATGTAGTAGTCCTTTTAAAATGCTTGTCTGGAGATTTTTTGGTTGCTGTGGGTGTTGGGTTACAAAGTTTGCTCTCTTGGCCCAGCTGCCTGTACTGTAAAGCTCCCTGGGCATAGCTCAGCCTTGTTCAAAGTGTAGTAGCTTGTCCCTCGTGTGAAATGCACATCTCGCTGCCAAAATGCCGCCTGCTTTCACTGCACTTGTTGTGTTGCCTCTTTTTTTTCTTTTTTTTTTTTTTTCTTCTCCAAGGTAATTTGTCATACTTATTTTTTGGGGAGGGGGGGAATGTTTTTGATCATGATTCAGCAGCTGGATGCCAGTATCTTACTAGAGGAGCCAAGAAAATGGTCACTCTATGCTTATAGGTTTTTAGGATGATGGTGTGCAACACTTCTTTGACAAGGGAGATGGTATAAGCTCTCCTGCCTCCTGGCATGGATCGCTGATGGGGCTTTTGGGGTTTCCAGTGAAGTGTGGCAGTGTGCTGTGGTGCGCCTCCCTAAATAAGGCCTGACTGCATGGAAATGTTAATCTTCTTGCTTGGCAGTGATGCAGCCCTTGAGGAATTCAAGGGCAAGAATGCTCAAATAGTGATTTTTTTAAAGACCCCGAGACAATTACAGGGCTTATGAAAATGTGATGACTTACCTGATCTCACTTACGTCTTTATATCAATTTGCTGACTTAATTTATTTGAATGCTAAATGCTTTAGGGAAATGCTTTTCCAGGGAATTAATCTTTTAACTAAAGCAAGTACTAAATATGACATACACTAGTATTCCTTTTGACAATATAGCATTTGTCTTTTAAAAATAAAGTAGAAAATATATGCCCCAGGGGCCAAATTCCTCTTTGCTTTACACTGAGATAAATTCAGAATAACTTCGTTGTTATCAATATACAACTTCACTGTAATGCTGCAATAAATGCAAATCACTAAACCAGAGAAAAAAACCCTGAGCACAGACCAAGGACAAAATGGCAACAAGAGAAGTTGGTTCACAAAACTTACCTCTCAAATTTCTGCAACATTCAATTTATTTTTTTTTCTGTTTTCCCTCCTTCCTCTTAATTATCTGGAAGGGCACTTCCTGGCTGTGATAAATTTCTCCATAAGGGATTCATTATGAGGATTTTAGCAAATAAGTTTCACCTCCTGTCTAACACCTGGTGCACAGCTACTGCTGTTTACAGGATAAAGGATTAGAGGGACTAATGCTCTGATTTGATGATCATCATTATGTTCTCTGTTAGAGCTGGTCGAGTTTAGGTTGCGTTTTGTTACGAAGTATTTTTCTTCAGCTTCTATTTTTTAATTACAAATAATCTGTGTGACCCTAGATTATTGTGTTTTGCTTGTTTTGGTTTTGTTTCAAATGCGTGCAACTAATGTCTCCTTTCCATTTCTTCCTCCTTTAGGATGACAGCGATGGGATTCCCTGGTCAGAGGAGAGGGTGGTGCGGAAGGTCCTTTATTTATCTCTGAAGGAGTTCAAGAATGCACAGAAGCGGCAGCATGGCGACGGCATTAGTGGGAGCCTGAAGGCAGTGAACGGTGAGCTGCCCCTGCAGTACTGTACCAATGGAAGGGTTCAGTCCTTTTCAGTGTGTTTCTTCTGCTGTAGTGAGGAAGGAGGGCCAGTGCACCATCTGGGATGCACCGTGCCCCTTTAATTTGCACAGAAGAACTTGTTTCTGAAGTGCTTAAAATGCCTGGTTTGAGCAATCTGTATATTTTGATTTCTGTTGAACTGATTGAGATGGGAATCAGGGCTTTAAGAGGCTTTAAAAGGAGATGTCGACAAACCTAGATGACAGGGGCTTGAAAGAAATTTAATTTTTTTTAGTTAATACTTTGGCTGATTATTATTTGTTGCTCCCCCCCTTCTCTTACAGCTTGCTTTAAAAAGCCATGGTGTCCTGAGAGGGGAATATAAAGTGCATTTATTTCAGATTCGCTCCCTGACACAGGACCTTTTATTGAAAAGGCTTTGTCATGCTGGTTTGAGCCTTGAAAGTGATGACTAGCAGGATTCAGATTTCTGGGCAGGCTTACAGTTTTTTCTTCACTCACAGGAGCTTATTTGTTTCTTTATGGAGGTTTATGGCAGTTTCTTTTAGGCATGTGCATAACTATACATGTGCTAATGCATTAAAGTAGCAGCAGCTGGGTGTTTGCTTGGTAGGTTATTCATATTTATATGTATCTTTCCTTTCTGACATGGTGAGTCAAATTTCACTGGGTTTTCACTGAGTGTTATGGCTGACAAGGCAAAAACTTAGGGGAACGGCTGGGTAACTACAGACAGCATGATAAAGTTACTGTATTGCATAAGCAATTGCAAACTCCTTAATGTGATTAAAGAAGACCTCAGAGTTCTGAGTTCAGTAATAATATCAAATACTGATCTGATGGGAAGGGGCATCTAGCTTTAGCAGCAAGCCATTAATAAACTTGGAGGTGTACACAAAACAGTGCTGGCTTTTTTCCCTCCGACACCTCTGCATCATTGATCTTCTGTCAAACACAATTTCTCTTGGAAAGTTTCTTATTCCATTGTGGGGGTTTTGTTTAGTCAAAGGAAAAAAGTCTAAAGGCGTGAAGCACAGTAATTGTGTGTTAGGAGGCTTTGATAGTGTGCCAGGTTACAGGATGTCTGAGGTTTTTATGGTGTCTAGTTTCTCCAAAGGCAGCTTAGATGAAAAGTGAGTTGGCTGGGAACGCTGTGTCGATGCAGGTATCAGACGCAGAGTATGCCACTGGCTTCCTCTGGCAGCAGCATGGCTCGCAGCTTCAGAGCTTGCCTCTCACATTCAGAACTGTAAGTGTTCAGTGCTTTTTCTCCTTCATAGAACTAGGTGATCAGTTCTTTGGGAGTTTGGTCTTTTTTTTTTTTTTTCCCCCATGCAAGAATAATGTACTGTGTTATTCTTTCTGTTTGTTAAATGATTCTTTAAATGTCCTGTCTCAGCACTGCTGTCTTTCAACTTCACTGTCCAGAAGCTTTTTTTTTTTTTTAATCTACTGATATTTGGAATACTGTTTCATTATACAGACAAAAAAAAGCTTTGCAAAAAGGAGGAGGATTGATATTGTGCAGTGACATTAAGAAAATCAATCTAAACATGCAATTTGTTCATTACATCTTTTAAAAAAACCATAGCCATTTAGTTTCAATTCTACAGGTCTCTGTGGACTGAGGAAAAAGCAGGTCATTCTAAGAAATTACTGAGCTATTTTGAATTTAGGAAAATGTAATATTTTAAGAGTGAGCCTTAGGTCCATGATTTCCTACTCTTGGAGTAGCAATTTTTTCCTTGCATGTGTCCTTTCTTGCAACATGCAGGCCACAACTGGTGTTTCTTGTGAGATACTCCACAAAAAAAGTAGCATGTGGTTAAATAGTTTTAAGTGAGCAATCTCTTAATTAATATTCAGCACCCATAGCTCATGGGGAGGGGGGTATCTAGCTGAAATAATTTGAAGTTAAATGTGCTCAGTGCCTCTGTGAAGCTGCCCCCCAGCTTGAGTTCTGGCTAGGGTGCTTTGTATCTGTTCTAGGGTTTATGCTGCATAGTCCTGTCACTGTCTCTAGTGAACTCTGAATAGTATTGCTCCTTGAGCTGTTGAAGATCGAATAGGTCACCTTCCAGTACCTGGCAAATGTAACCTTTTCCAGGAGTGGGAAGGAGGGATGTGAGCAGGATTCAAGTTCTCCAAGCTCCCTGTGCAGTGTGGAAGTGTGAGTTGGTCTCACGTAGTCTTGAGAGCTCAGGGGATGGCAAACAGCATCCCCTAGGTAGGAGGATGTAATCTTAGTGCCACTGTCTGTAATGCAGAGGGTGTTTGTTGTGGTTTTATAACTGTCATCGCTTAAATTTATTTACTTATAGACTTGCAACTTGTAATTTATTTCAGTAGGAAGTATTTACTTTTCACAACAGAGGAAAGTAAAATACGCACCTTGCAGTTGCTGTCTTTAAGAAGATTTTGTGGATCTGAAGTGGCTGCAGTTGCATAATCATGTTGCCACTGTTTGCCAAGCTACAACTAAACTGGTATGAAAATGAAAAATGATCGTCAGTGGTGTTTCACCTGTTTAGTACATTAGTATCACTGTTAATGAATTCATAGCTGGAATAATGGTGCCTCTTTGACTGATAGTGCAAAAAGCAAGTCCATTTTAACTGTGAGAAATGAACCCATTGACAGGAGTCTTTTGTGTACTAAAGTTTCTGCAAGCTCTTAAGACGGGCTGATGGTGGCACAAAGAAACTTAACTTCCACGCCTCTCTGAATAATAAAAGGAAAATTTGAAATAAAAAATTCAAATTACTTTTTGAGATTATATGTATTTTAATACCTTGGCTGTCTCTGCCTTACTGTTAAGATACTTGTTATCCTGAAAAAAATCCTGCCGTTTCCAGTTTGTGTCTGAAATGCCATTATTTAGGTGATTCTGATTAAAGTAGAGTGGTTTTGTTTGGCGGTGGTGGTGTGCTTGCAGGTCTTCATACTCCTACCTTTTTTTATATCTCCTTTTCACCCTATGATTTCTGCTTACGTGTTTGTGTTGCTGGTTATTTTTCATTCTGCTTTTCTGCTTTCTTTATTCTTACTTCCCACCCTGAGCTAGGATTTCGGAGAAAGGCAAGCAAGTGTATTGTTGCTATTGTATTGAAGGATATATTGCAAGCATGTTTATGTTGACTCTAGATATTCACAGAGCACAGAATGACACCCTACAGCATGGCTTTGTTTGCTGCGTGTTCCTCTCCAGTGTGTGGGAGTATAAAATCTGAAGGAGATGATTCTGCAGGTTGTCAAGAAATCTTCTGCAGCCCTAAATCGGATACTGGAACTCTGATTATGGAAACAAGGTCACATGCTGGAAAACCCAGAGGGACCTCTTTAGTGATTTTGATTACTGCTGCCTGTCATTTGTGTTAGTATTTTAAGAATAGGGATTGGTGTTTGGAATTGTGATACCAATTTTCAGAGATCCTCATCTAAAAGGAAAGCTAATTCCTGTGGGAAATGGTTTTCTTCTTGTGTCGCTTAGAATGTGAGATAATGCTGTAAAAGAGGCAATGAAAGATGTAATTATTGCCTGCATTCTGTTTGTAAGAATAAATCCAGTACCCTCAAAAGAGTATATCATAAAACAAATTTTTGTGACGTAATGGTTTTAAATTGTTTTTTTCAAAACTTGTGATAAAGAAGAGATTTGTGATACAGAAATGCAAGTGTTTTGTAAATGGAAGAAATGCCAAAGTTTCTTGTTTGTTTAAGATTGTTAATCTACAGAGATGACAAACCAGACATCAGAATTATTCAAGCAGATAGTGCATTTTCAGCACCTATACTGTGTCCTAGAGAGGTGCCATGGAAATTTCCAAACATGCCAGCTAGGTTAGACTTGTGGACCACTTGATCTAGTTGGGAAATCAAATGTATGTGAGGGAATGCTTAAGTTCAAGGCAGGAGTTGGAAGTCTTGCTCATTTAGTAAATCGAAGTGAGTAAAAATATGTAATTTTCCTATTCTGAGAGATTTCACCTTATGTTTAGGATTGTTAAAGTCATTCATTCATTTATATGTGTTTTTTAAACCGAGAAGGAACAGTGTCAGCACTTTGATGCAGGTGGTGGTGAGTCCATGGATGTCTGTGGTGCCTCTTCCTCCCTTGTGCCTGTCTGCTCCTGCCCTTAGTCATTCCCACACAAAAGCTAATGTGACTTTTGTTGGAGGTTTACTGTTTCCAAAAATGACATGTCTTGGCACTGAGAGGGAAGAGCATCCGAGGCAGCCCCTGGTGGGAACACTGCAGTAGACCCAGCGACAGCAGCCTGCTCTGACACCTCTACTCATCCCTTGGCTGCTGCCTTGGTTGCCCGGGCAGGCAGCAGCATTATCTGGAATAGCTGTTTTTGTCATTACTGCACAGATTTCCAAGTGTTTCCTGCTAACTGCATGGGGTGTTCTGGTGGGCCGTGTCGAAATGAAGGTGCTCAGTGGTAAGGTGGCATGGGCCTGGGTTCATCTGACTTCAGCTTGTTGGTGAAACCTCTTCTCCCTGGCTATGTAGAGATGGGAACCCAGACATGGTGTAAAAATCGTGATATATGTCAACACCTAAACACAACTAAGCTGGGTGATTCAGCTCAGTGCTGTGTATTATCTGCCAAAAGCCAACTATGTGTGGGTGGCAGCAGTTGGCAGCAGGGCAGCCATGTCTTCTCTGGGCTGAGGCCACGTCTCTCTTCTTCCCACTTGCACAGATGAAAACACAGCAGTCCTCATGGAAGTGCTGCTGTCTCAGATACGTGCCCACCCAGAGTGGTTCATGCCTCCTTGGTGCAGGCATGTAGGCTGAACCACCATCTTTAATTCTGAACAAGAAAGTAGCCCTCCTCATTCACTGTGATGGTTCAAATATACTGGAGACATAATCTCTCTTATTTCTGAAGGCTGCAATTAAATACTGGAAGAAGGTTTTATGCTAACGTTTGTCTGGGGAGCTTTTCACTGCATCAGTGATGTGAAATTGCGTTTGTTGACAGTGGGTAATGTCTGTCTCCTAAGCTTTAGTAGAAGATTGTAAGCGTGCCAAGGACCCTTGCCTGTGTAAGTGGATTTTTAAAACGCGTTTACAGAAACAGGAATACCTTTTTCAACTCCGCAATATTTCCCCTTTACATTCAGAGTAAACAACCTTTTTGGCTAGTTTTAAACTGTGATTAAATATAGATGCTTTCAACTAAAAGGTTCAGAAAATAAGCATTTGAGCAGATCTGTCATGGTACTCAACATCACTTTCACTTTGGTGCTTGCTGTCAAGTGAATTTAAAGATTAACAAATAAATTACAGGATGTTGGGGTTGGGCTCTACTGAAAATTTCTAAATCTCTTTTCCTTTCTTTGTTTTTTAGAACAGGATTCATTTTTAAGCCTGCCAGGGACTTGCTTATTTGTTGGCTGACACAGGCTCCTTTTGCCTTTTCCATCATCAGCACTTATAAAAATTCTGCAGACCAAATTGTGCCCTCAGTGATATCTACCCAATTTGATTATGTACAAATTGTGCTCCTGCCTTAATACAATTTCAGTGTTTGGCAAGACTGCCAAAAATTTTTCTCTTGCAGGACACCCTTCATCCATTTTTTCTCAAACATAACAGAGATGGATAATTTTTTAACCAGAGAAACAGGGGAATTGTGTAATCAATTTTCTTAAAATTTCATTTCATGGCAATCTAAAAAGACTTGGTATTGCCCCTGAGTGCATTTCTAGTCAAAGTAATTCTAAAAATAATCTTGCCCCCCTGCATATTGCTAATTATAGGTAATAGAAAATGAAAATGGCACTGAAGAATCTGCAGAGGCACGTGCATAATCTGTAGGAGACTGAATTATTGCAAGCCTAAAATAAATAAGGTGAGGAGAGGTAAGGAAGAGTTCAGCAGTGTCTGATGGGTCTGGTTCCCCTCCTTTCATCTTCTGTCTTGTGCTGGCTCTGCCATTTGTCTCCCCATGCAGTGCGCCTGGTTCAGCGTACTAAAGTGGCAGAAGACTAGCCCAGAAAAATGTTTTCAAAAAAAGAAATAATTTTCTTCTAGTTTAATGAACTCCACTGATTCATCAAGAGGTCAGAGAAGCACCATGTGCTTATTTGGTGGAAATGAGGGGCCAGTGTACCTTGACTGAAAGCTGGAGGAGGAGGACACCAGACTTACCTCTTACGTAAGCTACTCAGCTACTCTTGCCCAACCACAGCCTTAGCATAGGTGCAGTCATCTTCAAGCCACATCCTCAGATGCTAGAAGGGACAACATTGCCAGAAAAAGGGGCAAAAAAAGACACAGCTTAAAAATTGAGAAGTCCTTCACGAGTGTAGGTGTGATATGTGTGTGTTTCTTCAGAAAAAATAAATACAAAACGCTACTGATACAGTGATGAAATTAATTGTGTAGATTGGAACAAAAATTGTGTAGATGGAACACAACTTCTTCTGAGTATGCAAAGTGAACAACAACTTTGTTTTCCTTGACTCAGGGTCATTCTGCATAGCTGCTGTCTTGGATTTATTGTTTGTATTAGCAGTCTGGAGAGCACCCTTGAGTGCAGACAAGCAAACTGCTTTGGTCTGTCTGACAGCCCTTAAATTGCCAGCCAGCCTAAATTTGCACCTTGGCGTCTTTTTGGCTGGCACGTACATCCAAAAGGTTGTTGGTGATTTTGCCTTGTAGGATTGCCAGCTCTGCCAAAAATTCTACCTTTTCTGATTCTAGTTTGCTTATTTTAGAAATGAGACTAAGATATAACTTGGCAAATTGCTTTTTTTGACTTGAATATTGAGTATGCAAAGTTGCACATCTGATTCAACTATTTCTTTGGTTGGCAGATAAAGAAGATTAAATATTGTGGTTGTTGGGTCATTGTTGTGGGGTTTGTTTGGTTTGGTTTGGGTTTTTTGACTAGATTTTTATTGGGATGTTAAAAGCCAGAGACATCTGTCTAGAGCATTGTCCTTCAAACTGGCAGGTTGGGGTGGATGAAATTTGTGAGATGAGAACTGGTGATGGTCACTTTTTCCAGCTGTTTAGTTGTGTTAAGAGGAGGTAAAGAGATAACTTGTGGTTTACATAGAAATCAAAATTAAATCAAACAGCTGTTAAAGGTGATGTAGATGATGGAGTTCCACAGCATGATTTGTCTGGTGGATTGCACTATTGAAAGGGATGGAAAACTTGCATGAGTACAGACACAAAGGGGAGATGAGGGCAGCAATCCAGCGGTATGTGCAGAAAAAGTGAGCAAAATGCTTCTCTGTTTAAGAGCAATAGCTCTCGAGGGCATGGGAGGGAGGAGGAAAATACCTCTTTTGGTCTGTCTGATGCCCAGTGCTTATCATTATTATTATTTTAGTGTTTGTTATAATGGTCTGGTGGAGACCAAAGTTCTGCAGATTGGAATGTGTAGCTGCTGTTGTAAAGAGGGTTTAAATTTCAGTATTCCTGTTGCCCATGATTGGCAGAAAGAAACTGTGCATTAAATAACTAGTGATTTTAATTTGAAGGACAAGACAATAAGGGATATAAGCAGAAAAGCAGCAAGGAAAGGAAAAGTCAGTCATGGAAATTATATATTCTGTTTTATTAAGAAAATAGAAATGCAGCAGGAAATAAAAATCAGTAAAAGTAAAACCAGTGAGATGTTTGTCATACACACTGACTGTGTGATAAAATTTACTGTAGTCAGTCCTAGGGAACTGCCTTCTGAAACAGTCTGTGATTAGCTTTGAATAAGGCTGTCGCTAATTATTTTTACGTTATAGTTTTGAGTATTAGTGCAAGACTACGTTTTGTGGAGCACTTTCAGAGTATTAAGAGTGAATACATTTTCGATCTTCAAGGGCCTGTCTTGTGTCTTACAACCTCCACAGCAGTTTTTCCATGAAGTGGCAGGCATTTTAGAAATGTCTTGCTGTTTGAAACAGTGGAAAGAGTTTGAGAACTATTTGGTCCAGCAGGACATTCTTAAGTCCACTAGGCTGTGTTTAATCAGAGTAGATGTCGTGTGTGCTGTAAACCTTATTGTGTCAACCCTGGCAGTAAAGTGGTTTTAAAAGAAAAAGTAGAGATTAGTGGCAGATGGCTGTAGCTGCTGATGGGCACAGTAGCCACTTCTGCAAGTTGCCTGACACAGCTGCCAGTGCACCTTACTCTTCACATCAAATACCCTCCATTGCCTGTGTTCCCAGGCTTTGACTTCGTAAGTGTATGGCTTGCCAATCAAAATGGATTTGGGGATCCTTGGAGTGACGTGGAGTAAACTGAAAATGTCAGTAGATTGGTATCCTGTTATTTTCAGGCGTCATCAACCCACGTTTGAACGTAGAAATTCTGCTGTGAAAAGCAAGAAAATCAGTTGCCTTTTTGAGTAACAAAACTCTTCAGGAATTAGTCACATTCATTTCACGGCTCATAACAGCCTGGGAGATTGGGCTGTGCTCTGAGTTCATGCCTCCGTGTTTCGGTGAGATCTTTTTGATTTAAAATCTCCAAGAAACTGTTCTGAAATAACTGCTGTCTTTCGATAACTGATGATGATGAGAGGTTCATCACATAGCAGATACTTCCCAGCACTTGTAGGTGAATGCTTTCTGGAAAATAAATATAGCTTACCACATATACTGTTAAGTCATAGCAGATTGCTCTACATCGTTATAAATGCGCATATATTTTAAAATCTTTTTTGTGTGTCTGACTACCACAGATTTATTACATGCAGTTAACGTGATGTTGTATCCAGAATTAGATGAATACGTGTTTTCGATAACCTGCCATTGATGTCATTTATTTACAAATTTAAATTAATTTAATACTCTTAAAGGAGTGTCCAGTCAAAGATGTCGATATAGAAGCCTGGCGTTTAGGGTGACCGGGGATGACAGTGACAAGATTGACTTGCAAGTAGGGTTTCTGCTACCTCTGAAAGAGTTTCCAGCTCCTCAAGCCTAAAAGCTGCTGATTTTCCACCTTTATCCATTCTGTTTTCTCCTCTCACGAGACTGTTAGTGAGAGTTGCAATTGCAGTCGGGACCGTGTGATGTTTCAGATCTGTCCACTAAGAGGCTAACTCATTCCAGATAAGCCTTGAACAGACAACATTCATTTTTTACTTTGCTCAGAATTTCCTGTGCTTTGTTCTGCATCTGTTTGTGAAAGACTGCGTTATCTTTGAAAGCCTTCATCTTGTTTTCTTTATTCAAGCTATACGCTAAAATGAAAAAAGGGAAGAGCTGGAAGGAGCCCAGCCAGAGCAATCTGCCAAGGATCCCACAGAGGAGCAGAGCTGGCAAACTCCTGAAACCTCTTCAGCTGACCTCTAATGCAATTTGGGAACCAGGAGATAAGCCACTTCTCCTGCAAGAATTTGGCCTGAGCCAACCATTCTGAGTAATGCCCAAAGACGAGCATTTAATTGCATTTTTCTCCTCCTTCACTCATCCCTTACTTACCTTCAGGAGCGGTCTACCTTAAAAATATTTCAGTTCACCCTCTTCCTATTCTTTGTCTGTATATGTGTGTAAACAGACGTGTCAGAAGTAAATTGCACCTTGATACACTCTATTTCAGCCAGGTTGCCTTAAAAGCAGGTTCTTCCTAAAATGCCTTCCTTGGACAGTGGTCTCTGGTGCTGTGAAAGGTGAAAGCATTTCATGGCCAACTGTTTTTAAAGATGCTCTATTTACGGTGGCTACAAGACACCCCAGTGTTTTTGTCATGCTTGCTGTGTACGTGGAAAGATTGAAAGAAGCTTAAAAATGATGCAAATGGCACTGAGGGAGTATAGTTTTTCCCTTTCTTCTTTCCACCTCAGGGTGGAAATGCTGTCACTTTGTTAGTGAGAGGGTGCTAGAGCAATGGGAAAGATGTATTCTGTCATACAGGACATTGAGAAAAGGCCAGCTGGGTTGTACTGAAGCATACAGATGGAGGTGTATTGGATGAAGAGGGTTGGAGAGGAATTTCATCCCCTTCTGTTTTTTCCTGACCCCTGCTCCCTTGCTGTGATGTTGGGATCATTTCAGAGCCTCAAGTGCTGTCTTGCTCACTAGCCCTGTCAGCCAGAAAGAAGCGAGTGATATGGTTGCACAGAGCCTCAGAACAGAGGCATCGTATGGGAATGGGCTGGGGTTGAGGAGAGACAGATTCCTGTTACATAGTCTGCATGCAGGGCTTGATTTCCCTTCCCTCCTGGTGGTGCCTGTGGTGTACCTGTCCAGAAACATGGTTTCTTTTCCTAGGAGAAGAGTCCCAACTCTTCTCTTTAATGTGACAATCTACTTGACAGGACAGTAAGGAAAAAAATTTATTGTTTTGCGAAGATAATGAAATCTGATGCTTTCTACAGTAGTTGTTCTGCCTCTTTACATCTCGGGAGGTCAGCAGTGATTACCTCCAGGTGGAACCCATGAATAAGGTATAGAAGATAACACAATGTGGCTCAAATTCTAAATCTTGAGACGTAGTTGTTGCTATTCTTCTCCCTCCTTCCCAAAATCAATTGAAGATGGCCTTTTGTAAAGCAAGGAGGTCTGTGGTTAGGGACTACTTGTCAAGTTTTATTTAGATGGAAACCTGTCCCAGAAGCTTTGCCTCATCTCATTGTCCTGCAGGGATGAACTTCAAATGCCAGTTTCCATTTGCCCCGAAATGACCTTTTCTAATTGAAATGGACAAGGCTGTCTTAGCTAAGTAGATAAACACAGCCCATCTGCAAGTGTAGATTTAAATGCTCTCTTTCATAGATTACCTTCACAAAGTATGGCTGTGTCCTTGAATATTTAAAGTCTCATCAACAAGAGACCAGAACTGAAGAGTAAAAGCTCTTTGTGATAGAGAGGTTTTTGAGCCACAAGCTGATGTTGATCTCTCCTAGGCTGGAGGAAGACTGGTGCAAAGCTCCCTTTGTGCCAGTGTGGAAGGCGCTCCAATAAAACTGGCGTGCAAAGTCTTGAAGGTTGATTAACATCCAGAGCATAACACAGGGTTATGTACAAATACTCTGCTCATAAAGTAGACTAAATGTACTGTTAGTGAAGGGATTGCTTAGCGCAGAAAACCACATTTCTTTCTGTTATGGATCTAGACGTCTGCCACCAATAGCCTGGAAAGCAGTCTTTTTTTTTTTCTTCGGATAGTTGACTGATTGGAAAAAGGAATTTAAGATACTGTCTGCAAACTTGAATATTGAGGTTTATGGGGAAGATGGTTTTGCAGTCCTTCAGTTTCCCTGGCATAGTTGGATGTCAAGATGGTGTTAGATTACCATCTGGCTGAATCAAAATTATAAGTGCTAAGTAAATTTCTATTTAAAGCTTCTCAAATCATCTTGGACTCAGTGAAGATAGTGTCATGAAAACTAAATTTGCAGGACTCCTTAGAAAGGAACAGACTCTGCTGAGAAAGACACACTGCTCTTCAGTTTGTGCTTTCCTGATTCTAGGACAACTTCACACAGTACAGATGAAGGTCTCAGAAACTTTACCACGGTTTTAGGAAAATAGCTTTCAGCTGTTGTTCAGTGACAGCTTTCCCTCCTGACTTATGTTGACTAGGGTCTTCTTCAGGCAACAGGAACCAGAGAGTAGACCTAAGTAGATGATGTTTTCCATCTCGGCTTTGTTTCCCTTTACGGGTTGAAAGCAATGGAAAAATACTGTTTTGATGTCCTCTTGTCATGAGAAGACTTCAATTCCCTAAAGCACTAAGCATAGCAGGAAGGACCTCAATAAGCTTTCAATTTGTTTTTGTTTTTTCTAAACGTGAGTGCTATTCTGCAGCTTAAAGGAAGAAGTTAAGGGAGAGTGAATACTCCTCAGCCCCAAGGTTTGGGATCCTGGTGATAGTGCAAGTTCAGCAGAAGGATTTGGGGAATTCTTCTAAATTGGGAGCAGAAGAATATTTTTGAAAGCAACACCTACTTTCATAGGGAATGTCCTACTCTAACTCAGATGGAGACATGGAATTAATCTGCTAACATGTAAGAAACTTCTACTCATTATATGAAAAACAGGTCCTCTTTCTCCCCAGAAGAGTATAGCTTATCTAAACCTAAGTACCCTTTTGATGAAGAAACTGGGTATGGCACTTCTGGTTGAGACCTTAGAGCTGGTGTCCTGGCCAACGACAGGATTTCATTGCAGGAGTTCACGCATTCATTGGAGAACTTAAAGAAATATGCTGGCTTAGTGTTTAGTTGGAAACTACAGTGAAAAACAAAGGGAAAGCTGCTGGAACCTTGCAAATTGCAGAGCTTCCCACCATGCACATTTTCCCCCTCAAAATTCACTCAAGTGCAATCTCTGTTTTAAGGCAATGCAAGCCACAGTTTTACTTTACGTACTAACCAGTGATGTGCAGCAGATGTTGCTGAACACATTTTGTGCCATCTCTAGAAACAGAGCATCTTAAACCTGAGTATGTTCCTGAAACACTGATATGTGGCTTCTTTCCAAACTGTAGAGAAACTGCTCCTGGTCCAAATCTAGCTGCGTGTTCTGCCGGTGCCTGTCACGAGGGATATTCGGATTTATGCTGCTTGCTCCTTGTGAAATGTAGGTCAGGTTTTTTAGCTTATGATTGCTCACAGGACGAATAATTCTGGGAGTCTTCCATGTTAATACCAGAGAATTAGAAGTACTCCCTCTCTTTCTGTTTGCCTGTGCTCTTCGTTGTCTGTCATCGTCCTTTTTCCTCCCTTTTAATCGGAAGGAGGAAAATGTGTTTTCCTGTTTCTCTGAGTGCTTCTCGTCCAGCTACTTGGCTTTTTTCTTCTGTCTTTGTCCTCTTATTTTCTGTGCTCCCTTTGAAGCAGGAGGGTCGGTTGCTGCGAGGACAACTCCAGGCTGCTTGCTGCAGGCTCAGTGTTACAGCTGTGGAGATCATAGATTTCTGGGTTTTTTTTCTTCTTTCTTTTCCCTGCCTTCCTCCCACGAACTCCTGGGCTATCCAGCCTAATGTGAGAGCAGATTGGCTTTAGTGTTTGGAGAAAAGATTTATAATAAGCACTGGGGACATACTGGTAAAAAGCATCAGCATGATATATCAGCTCAGTTGGAGTACTGACTGTACGTTAATTCTCTAACTTATAATTAGCTATATTAAATTCCAATTTTCTGAAAGGAACCATTATCAAATAACACTCTGTTTGAAATCTCAAAGAAACATAAGGAATGAAAGCTTAGTCCTGTTATGCTTTCATCTTTCAGAAGCAATCCCTATCTCAACATCTTGACCTACATTTTCTTTTTACCCTCTCCAAGAAACATTGTGTGGATTTAATGTCTCAGAAGGGAGGTAAGGATTTTATGCATGTGTATGTGTTGACATATAAAGTTTGGGGAAAACAATGAGGCCTTCATGTCCCCAGTGACTTTTTTTTTTTAACTTGAAAGTGTTTTCCATAATATCTCTGAGGCAGATTTTAAGTTCAGAAAGAAATTAAATGTAAAAAGTCCACCCGTTCCTTTACAAGTGGACTACTTTTATCTATCCAGCTTCTGCCAAAGCCTTTCCTGATTTTACATACTAATAGAGGGAAAAAAATGGGCTCTCTTTTCATATCCGGCTTGTCTTGGGATCCAGTCATACAGTGTCTTTTTACCATTAAACAGGACGGGGAGATTTACTTTTTGGAATGGGGGAAGAGAT
This sequence comes from Thinocorus orbignyianus, assembly GCA_013400375.1. NCBI lineage: Eukaryota > Metazoa > Chordata > Aves > Ciconiiformes > Thinocoridae > Thinocorus > Thinocorus orbignyianus. Next base: position 110,320 of record VXBW01001787.1, read on the forward strand.
GTTTAAACTTACGGGTTTGTTCACATTGTTTCTCATTCTTACTGTGTGGCTGTTTGGTGTTAGTTATAAGCAGTTTTACGTGAGAGTTGAATCTTCACCTGGGTGTTCCTGGGGGCACAAAGAAGCAAAGGCTGTCAGCGCATCAAGCAGCTGGTGCAGGTTATGGGCTAATTGAGATCCCGGCTTTGTCACTGACAACGATGATTCCCGCTCTTCTGCCATTTTTCCAAAACATGACAAGGCATACCTGCAGTGCTGCTTTCCAGCTAGATTGCTCCATCCTCCCCTGTTGAGAGGGTGGCTCAGGTGTGGTTGACACCATCCTTTCTACCTCATCCCACCATGTGGGGCTATGGTAGTAAAGCAGGACAACTTCTTCCACTGCAGGATGAATGTTGCTATAGATTTATCCTGTACTGGAGACAGGCAGAATTATTCTTTGGGGGTTTTTGGGGGTGGGTTGGTTTCTGTGGTTTGTTGGTTGTTTTGTTTAGCATTTTGAGCACATGAAGTGCTAAGTGTATGCTAAACATTGACTATTTAATAATCTTTATTGCTTGAGTTTGGCTTAGTAGCGATGCCATCAAACACAGCATAGGGAATTCTCTAACTCCAGGAAGACTTTTGTTGCTTGAACTGTTTCTGTTTAATATGTCTTTTAGCTTTTTATAGGGTACTGGGAATGTACAGAGGGATTCCAGTCTTTATTTTTGTCTCTTCCTTTTGTCTTTCCCTTCAGTGTTGTCACATCATCTGGAAATAAAGCTATGCAGGGTTTTTTTTGAATATCAGTAATGTACTTTTGGCCCCAAATCAGGTCTTTTTTCTGATTGTAGTAACACAATGGTGAACTTCAGCATACTCACAGCCTCTTGGGTATATTTTGAAAGCTTGCTTACTGTTTTCATCCTGCATTTCTATGCTGTTCCATTGTACGCACCTCCCACCCCTTGCCCCTGTGTCTCTGATGCTGTACTTAAGAAATATGCTAAGAGGTACCCGTCTTTGGTTACATGAATGGTACAAAGGAAAATTCTGTGCAATGAATTCTTGCTTTAGGGAAGGAAAAATCAGTATTCTTTAAAAGTTACAAGATAGTACTTTATCTAATTTACTTACTTAAAAAGATAAAATCCTTAAATACACATCACCATATAGTCTTGATCGTATAAGTGTGTGATGATGGTCATTCCAAGGTTTCTATTAAGTCAGGAAGTAGCTAATGTTGTTTTACTTCCCCTTTTGATGCCCTAAAACATGAGCAAAAAAAGCTGTTTAATAGCAGCAGAATATTTCATGCTGCTGGAATTTCTTTAACTCTACCGGGGGGTGGTGTGGCGGGAATTCTCCTTAACATTTCAGAAGCCCTTTCTCCAGCATCAGGTTTTCAAGTGGCTGGCCCCCTACCCCAGCTTTCATCTGTTTCCCCTGTGGTTCGCCTGTAGAGCTCACAAAAGGGAGGTGAAAGTAAGGTTAAGCTGCTGGTCTCAAGAGCTAGAAATAGATATGGAAATTTCTTGGCATATGAGGAGCGTTTCCTTAAAGGCTGTTACAGCACTGACGTTTCATATGCCGATGCTTTGGAGAACTGCATTAATGCTGGCACAAATCAGTTGTCCCCCCAATTAAAATGAGAACGGTCTCTGCTGTAATCTCTGGCCGATGGCTGAAGTTTACATTATCTGATGCCTTTAAGCACGTGTTGCTCTTGCTTTGGCCTGTGCATCATTCCTGTGGCGAGATACTTGGAGCTCAGCTGATGGCTGAGCATGGGCTCCTCCTGGTTTGTCCCCTCACCTGCTCTCCAGACAGTGCAGCACTGGAGCCAGTCTGGGGGGAAGGCATTTCTCCTAAGCATCTTCTGGCTATGGATGGGAAGCCTGTCGTATTTTGGTTTATTTCATTGCACATACCTGCTGTGCATCAGGGAGACTCCACCAAGCCCTGCTGCTGTTGTTGGCATCACACAGGAGATGGGCTGGGATCCTTACCTTAGGCAAAGAGTGCTCAGATAGAGGTGAAATGTCATTGCTCCCATGCACGCGTGTGGCAGAACAATTTGCTCATTTGCATCAGGCTTTCATATTGCACTTGTGATTTTGGTTTGTAGCGGTTGGTCTGAATGTTTTACTGTCACTGTCACAAGCCTCCTCTCCCCTGACAATAACTCTGCAAACAGATTACAGGAGGCTGAGTCAAAACAGCAGAGTAGCTCTTCATTCTGAGTGTGAAGTTGTAGTCCTCCAACCTTTAATTTAAGAAAGTGAGGAAAGGATTACTTGCCTGTCCCCACTGAGAAGAAAAAAAAAAGGGGGGGGAAGTCCATTCCCCCTGGGAAGGAGTGAGTATAGTTCTGCAAGTACAGATTTCACAGAAAGATAGGTGGGATTTTTTGGTTTGTTTTGCTTTTTTTTAAGCAATGTGTTTTTGAAAATATGCTTGAAATATGTTATGGAAAAATCTTTTTATGGTCACGTTGCTGCTTCACATATTAAAATGATGGCAAGTATTTAAAAAAATATTTTTTATACTCTCATTTAGCAAGCTAGATATAAAACCAGTGACAAGGAAGGAGGAACGCAGCCCAAAAGTTCAAAGGCTGAGTTTTGGGGGTTTTCCTGCTGTTCGAGTTTTTGTATTGTTTTTTGGTGCTTTGTAGCTGCTTTCTGTGAAGGAAAGAAAATAAATAGTACACTGGGTAGATGGTGTCAAGGGGAAGCGTTCACTCCCAGGAAAAGCAGCTGCTGGTGGTTTTGCCCTGAAGAGAATCACCTTTTCCTACTAACAGCGAGGTGCCGAGCATCACGGATGGAATTCAGGGTTACAGACAAAAGCCTGGGAAACCAACAGCTTAAAAAAAGTGTTCAAGAATTGCTTAGGCAGCTTTCTTCCCTCCTGTCCTCCCAGAATGTCGCAGGACCTTATGCTGGCATGGTTGTCAAGCCCACATTAAGGTTCACAACAGATATGTGAGCGCTCAGGCTGGCAGGAATTGGAAATTTGGCTGCAGGCAGTGCTGGCGCATCCCTGGCACTGCAAGAGGCAGCCTGCCTCCCTGCCATGCTGCTGGGGCTGCCCGGGGTCCGGCCAGGCTGCTCCCCCCTCCTGGGGCAGGGGATGGATTCCTGGCACGTTGCTGAAAAGGCTAGGGTGTCAAGTTAGAAGTGACCGTGGTCTGCTTTTTTAAACTCGTTGGATATTTAATTGCTCTAAACTCAGAGATCATAATTCAAGTGCTTAGTCGAAGGAGGTGCCATGCCAGGAAAAAAAAATAAAATAAAAAAGATCCTTGTCAGCGAAAGAGGTTGACAGCTTGACTCCTGGTGCTGCTGATGGATGATCTCAGAGTTAGGGAGGGCATGTTCACTGAAAAGTTACTGAAAATGTGGAGTGAAAGTAATTAAAATGGTTTAATTCAAATATCTGTCATATGTGACTTGAGTTCTTGTAAAACATCTAGCGTTTAGCTCAATTATTTTGTCCCAGGATAGGAGAAGGACTTTTTTCCCTCCTTTTCTTTGACTGAAAGCTCGAAGCACCTCCAGTGAAGAAAGGGTTGAATCTGTACCTGTCTGCTGGCTTCATGGGAGGGTCACTCGTGCTGCATCACCGGGCTGTGTGTTCTTGCAGCAAATTAGATCTTCATAGCTCATGTCACGTCAGGGGAAAAAACATTTCTTCTGTCTGTCTGGAGGGCTGCCCGTGCTCCTGGCAAAAGTCATGAAAGGCAAATCTTCAATGACATGCATTAAAATATCAAATGGGACTATGCAATTAGAAGTATGTCATTCAGCGTCTGCTTTTCATGGCTTTTGTTGCAGAGGGGTAGAATTAGAGACAATTAAGCAGAAGATAACCTCCCCAAAAGGGCTTTCTGGCGCTTCTCTCGTACTTTCCCCATCCTTTTTCCTGTGGCATGCTACTGTGCTCGAATTCTTCTCCTGATCCAGAGTCTGATGTTTTCCTCTCTGTGTTGAGGTATATGTAGAAGTCAAGTCCTACAGTTATTCCTTCGGTCACTTGGTTTAGGTGAGAAAGCAGTTAACTCAGGCTGTCTGTTCCTGCTCCTCCAAAGGGCTGGGCTCATGCAGATGGATGGGCACAGGGCAGGGCTGGCCCTGTCCCTGTCGGTGAGTGCCTTCCAGGCCCAAGATACTGGTTGACTGTAACTCCAGTTCCAGGAATGGGCCTTTCATCACCTCCATCTGCTGAGATCGTAAGCCTGTCCTGTTTGTACAAGCCCTCACCACACATCAGAAGGAACTGGTCTTTATTAGAGGAAATGTGTCAGGCAAAATGTGTGTCAAGATGCTGTTTTGCTGTTGTATCTGCTTTCATGCAGATATGCTGTTTTCAAATTACACAGCCAGTAAGGTGTTTTCCTAGAAATCGTAACAGGTATAGCCAAGCCTTCCTAAACCTGTGGGTGTTAGTTGTACATCTCTCCCTTTTCAGGCTACCAAGTATTCAATGCTAGCAGTTTGACATTGCGTACCTTTTTCTTTTCCTTATTGTTTTATTTCCATGTTGATACATTGTATTTTCTTCCAATTAGAAGGCTCTTCCTTGCTTCACTGTGTTTGCCCTACCCTCTTCCTTCCTCCTTCATTTATGCTCTGCGGAGACACAATTGCTAATTTTTACTTTCTAGTGTAGAACAGCTGTTGTCTGGAGACATGCTCTTGGCATAACTTTCCTTCTCATGTTACTTAAAATGTCTTTTAATTTTCTTTTTTTTTCCTCCCCATTTTTACTAATCTGTCTAGTCCCTCAGTGCCAAGGTATGGATATTCTTGAAGTGTGGATTTATTGTTCCTTTGTCCATCCTTTTCTAATAGAAGCTTAACTCTGAAAAGGCTAAAGTATGTTACTGAATCTAAAAGCAAATCCCAGTAATGCCAAGGTGGGAGCAAATAATTGACTGAAAATTAGGACTACTGTAGTGATGTACAACAGTTAAGATGGATCAGTAAAAGTGATTTGGAAGACCAAAATTGCTGACTAGTTTGCTTTACTTAATTCTTATTTACCAGAATAATGCATACACTTGCTCTCTCTCACAGGAGGTGATATTAGTAATGAATGGACTAAAATACTTTGGAAACTGAGTCGGTAACTATTCTCCAAATAACTGTTGAGTAGGTTTAAACCAAATAAAAGTGGAAGAAACAAAACATTTTAAAAGGAAATGCTTTCTTTCACAGGCATGTCAAGGGCTTCCTTGACTCTCTCCTCTTGTGGGTTGTTATCCTGCTGGTTCTCCATTCAGACATAAAATTCCCCAGAAAAGGCAAGATAAACAAGACATGATGGTTTTGGCAAAGGCCCCAAAGAATAATTTGTTCATATGTCACTGATAATTTTGTTAGTACCTGAGAACTTAAACTTTCCTCTCTCTCAGTGGTTATGCCCATTTTTCTATCACTGATGTCCTTGAACTAAACAGAAATAAATTATACTTGTGGACCTGCTTGTGCCTGCAACTTCAAATAAAATGCACATTTGACTCTGTTTCCAGATTGCATATGTTATTAGCAAACAAGAGAAGATGCCCTGTAGGACAGATGTCCCTGGCATAGCTGCAAATCAAAGAGCACTTGTTCTCCTCAGGGAGAAATAAAGCCACTCTGTCCGGCGCCAAAATCAACATGAGGCACAAACCACTGGGGGATTTTAATCTCACACATCTCATGTCGTGATTATAGCCTGCACCCCTCCCTTACACTTCACTGTGGTGGTTGATCTCACTACCATTATTTTATGTGTGGGTGAGCTTAGGGAGGTGACCTCTCCAGGGGCACCCGCTGGGCTGTGGCTGTGTCTGGACAAAGTCCAGGTCCCTGCATCCTGACTGAGCTCTCTTCCTGGTGGTGGTGTTCCTTTGCTTTGGCAAAGGGCTTTATGCTTTCTCTACTCACCCCTCTCTGAACAGCGAAGGTCTATATCTAGGATCTGGCATTTGGAGTCCTCCTGTTCCTTGGAAGCTCTCTGACTGCAGTCGAATGGGTCTGGGGGACAGAGGTGGATGCAAGCTACAGATATTAAGTACTGTGACTCCTTGGCAACATGCAGGAGCAGTACATGATCCTTGTTTCCACGGCACTGACTGGGACTGCTTACAGTACTATAAAATAAACTTTGTTTCTGTTTGTCAGAACTTAATGACCTTTATATGGCCTAGTACCTACTTGCTAGAAAAGCTGCTGTTCTCCCCTTATCGTACAGCTCCAGGGGCAATTGGTAGGAGCTTGATAGCTCACCATCAGCTCTTTCCTGCTCTCCCTTCTGCTTCATTCAGGACAGCACTAGCTTTTGGCTCTTGAGACAATCATTCCTTTTCTTTCCTTTCTTCCCCTCTTAAAAATTAAAAAAACTTGGGAAAATTCAAGCTATTTGTGGTTTTAAGTTCTGACTAGCTCCCTGCATTTATAGAAAAGGGATTTAGGAGAGATTTATTTGTTCCCCAAGCTTTTTTGGGGTCAGCATTGCTGCTGCTATCTCTTCCACCTCTGTATGAACACCTACCCTACTGCTCAGCCTGTCTGGTACTCCTGCTCCCTGCCTTGTCCAAGGCCACACCACCGCAGAGTCCAGACTGATGAACACCCTTCTGCCTTAGGAAGAGTAAGGTGCCAGTCTTGTATGTCTTGCCTAGGAGAAACTGAGGGTCACAGTTTTCATTGTGTCCTTAAAAGTGGAAAAGTTGTCTTTTCATCAGAGAGGTGTGTCTCTTTGAATATTTTTAACAGAAGTATAGACTTTGGGTGAGGTTTTTCTCAGAATCTGATATATTGTTGTTTTTTGTTTTCCTAAATGTCTTCCAGGTGAATATTTCATAAATAAAACTGAGGCTTGAAGTATATCCTATGGCCTGGGGTAGTTTCCTGGCAGAGTTAAATTAGGTTCATTTTTGACTGTTATGTTCTTGTTCCTACTAGTTTAATACCACTAACCCCACCAACCAAACCCCTCCAAATGAAAACAAAACACCTTTAAAAGTGTTGTGTTTAACACTGGAACAATGTAATTTGAAGTAATGCTGCTAACAGGTACTTGATAGTAGGCTCATATGCAGGAAACAAAGTCACATGAATGTCTTTGCTTAATAGCAGTTTTGGATGGAGATGTAATGGGAGTAAGGGGCTTCTTTCCACCTGTGTTATTTAATCAGTTCCCTTTGGTGATCTTGTCTTTTGACAGGCTGACAAACACATCTTGTGCTGTAATGTCATTCATGCTTGGCTTCAGTAGTAATGATGTATATCTACATAGAAATTCACTCTTCTAGTCGGTTCTGAAGTCTGCACAAGCTATTTGCTAACAGTTTTTGGCATGACAGTACTGCTTTATGCGTATGCTTTGTTATGTACCACAATCAACCTAATGTCCAGTGGCTTGTCATCTGAAAAGCCCACGTACTGTTAATTACCATCATGGTGGCAACACAGAGCATCGTGTGGTATATATAGCGACTGTTTCATGCTGTAGTTTTTTATTTACAAACAGAGAACTGTTGTGATTTTGCATCACTGAACACAATAAAAATAGAATTTTATTTATGATAACTGTCCTTAAAAAAATGGACAGGCAAAAGGTATCTCTTATCCCAGATAAAAACGTTTTGGCTTGTTTTGGTTTTAAATTATGTTACTACCATGAAAACCTAGTTCTTTAGTCTCTAAGAATAGGCCTTATTTTTGAGGCGTGTTGTCTGTTTAATATGTAATGTAATACCTTGTCATGCTGTGACAATGTGACAGATGGCATTTGCACTATAAAACAAAATTATCTTTTGTGCATAGATTTACAACAGCTAAATACAGTAACTCTGTACAATATGCTGATTAATGCAGGCTGTTGCAGATGTTTTGGACATACTGGTGTGTTTTAACTTGGCATCAAATTATTAATGGTTTTATTTAACATGCTTACCAAGATTTTGATAGCGTTTCTGCATGTACTTTGGCAAGTAAGGGAGTTTTTGGTAAAGATAAATTTAGGGTTACAGATAACGGGATGTGAATTTGTATTGTATTGAGGCTGTTTGTGTGTTTTAATGAGGACAATTCATTAATGACGATACATTGCAAGTAAACATGCCAAGTTATAGTTCCTGATACACTGTTAAGTCCTGTAGTTCTTTGGTTGAAGGTAAACAAGAAGTGTAGGTAAGTCATCATTTTATTACGTGCAGGTTTTTACAACTATTACTTGCTTGAAACTAAGGGCCAAAGCTGAAGGTAGCAACTTTTTTCCTCTATATTTTAGGTGCAGAAATCATGTTGGGTGATTTTTCCACCGTGTGGTTATACTGAAGAGTTTCTGCATGTTCAGGTGGCACAGACTTCTCAGACCATGGTGTGGGATGATTTAACCCCCTTGTTTTCTTACATTGGCAGCCTTCCTAAAAAGGGACAGTGCAAAAAGAAGACAATAACTAATTTTTTTTATTTTTTATTTTTTTTAAACCAGGCTTTCTTGTGCAACTCCCAGAAATGCACAGCTGGTTTGGATGGGTATATTACTCCATAAGTGAACAGAACTTTAGCTCCGTGCCTGTGTAACTACAATCAGTGCTATTGCATGCTCTCATAAATAACCGTCATCCTAGTGCGGTGAGAATGCTGCTTTGAGTAAATCCACTTTTTCAACTTGTGCTTGTTTGTTTTGCCAATTGCCCTGGAAACTGGGCCCTTGCACCAGCCCAGATCGGTTCAGCCTGCAGGGATCAGGAAGGAACGTGAGGAGGAGGGTGTTGGGGGGAGGCAAACCCGGGATCTCTAGGGGAGTGCGAAGTGGTGTCCCTGCATAGTCAAGAAGCACCCAGGAGCAGAGTTACGTATTTCACATATAGCTGAGATCTGCAGGATGGCTCCCTTGCCCTGAATTGTGCAGACTGGCTGATGTTATGTGTTCATACCCTACAGAAAGCTGTAGATATGGTCAGGTTGAAATCCCTCTTATTTAGGTCAGTTAATGCTTTTGATATCTTGTGTGGCATTTACTGCTGATTTTGCTGCAATGATGGCTTTGTGGGTTGCCCCTGACTGTGGGAGCTGACTGGAAATACAATTTTATGTATTTCTTTTCCTAAGCTGCCTTAGGACTAGGAAATGGCAAACTAAAATAGGTCTTGCCAGCTTGTTGTGAGAACCGGGAAATGTTCATGCTCAGATGCCTTGTTGGCATTAGGGTAAGTGATGTAGAAATAGTGTTTTGGAAACATTGTGAAAGTCCCCTCGCCCAACCACTATGTTCAACAGATCACATAACTGCGATTTGTTCAGATGCTCCCTTTTGGTTCCCTGATTATTCAGTAACTTTAATAACGGAGAACATACCAGTAATTGCAATCTCATCTATTCTTAAAACTGACTAACTAACCCCAAACCCTGCCTTGCATTTTTTCCATCAGCTCTTACGTTGCTGCTCTCTGCTTCTCTGTTCTCCCTCTGTTTTCATCCTGTGTGTTTCATTGTACTTACACGATATATTATTGTACAGTGCATTCCCAGATTTTGCATCACATGTTCAGGTGCTCCCAAGACCTGCCCTGCACATGCCTGTCAGCCGTCTCTCCAGATGACCAGAGAGGGGTTAGATCTTGGCTTGAGAGTAGAGTTGTAGATTGCTGCTAAAACTGTGTGTGCATCACCAAAAATGGTAAGGGTAGTGAATCTGTACCAGTATAAATTAAGCCCTGCCTGCACTGGAGTAGTAAGTCTTGCTAGGCTGTTAAGAAAAGCAATTCGCTTCCGTCAGTGCAAGCCCCCGGAAGCAAGCTCATTTAAACAAATTTAACTGTTCTTTACACACACTGTTTTTGGTGAAAGGGAGATAGCCATTGCTGGAGAAGGCTCAGCAAGACCTCTGCTCAGTTCACAACTGCAGTCAGGAAGCAAAGGGATGCAGTGGGAACAGGAGGGAGCATGTTCTGCAAGGGTTGTAAAGCTATGATATCTGGATTCTGTCTGGATCACCCTAGAGGATATGGTTCAGCTCATTGCAGAACTCTTCCTGCATGTGAAAAAACAAACAAACTTGTAGCCACAGACAGATTTGAAAACATTCAGAGTGTGGAAGGCAAATAAAAAGAGGACAGAAGACTCTTTAATAATGACTGGGGTGCAGAGGGCAGAAAGGTCTTTTCTGCATTTCCCAGCTTGTAGCAGAGCAGACTTAATATTCAGATTTGCTGCTTTTTCTCAATGCAGTTAGAATCTGATAAGTGGATTTTTTTTTTAAGCAGCATGTAACTAAAATTGCAGTTTGTTATCACAGCTTACACAGAAATTTAAAAAAGAATTCAGCAAAACTGTGAAGTTGCCGTTGTGTGGCTAAGATGTATTTTAGAAAGGTTGTTAAGATCTCCATGTTTCAGTTTTAAGATACTCTTTTTAATTACTAGAAACTAGTAATTGGTCTTTCTCTTAAAGTTTCTAGTCCTGATCAGTTAGAGCCGGGACAGTGTATTTAAGGGACTACAGATGTCATTTGATACATAAGTTCCTGTATTTCTGACTTAATTAAATAATTCGTTATTCGTGACTTCGTTAAAGCAGTATTTATTCAGGGACTTTGAGCCGTTCAGTGTTTCAGTTCCTTTTAAACTTTGGCAGCAAATATCCACTACTTCACTCTCTATAGAAATTATTATTTAACATAAGTCATTTTAATATATGAAATTCTACACTGATCTATAATCCAAGCTGCTGTACTTTCAAATTTAATTTTAATGAGGCTTAGTTTTTTAAAAAAGATCAAAAAATCTAATTTGACTTTTAAAACAAACACTTCATATTACAGAAATAAAGTTTATTTTTAGCAACCCTGATTTATTCTGCCTACTTATTCAGGCCTAATGGTCAGTCACGAGTCCAGCTGCCAGAGGAGAAGGCAGGGAGAGCTGGAGCTGAGATGAGCCCAGGGGACAAGGGGCAGGCAGCCGCTGCCAGCTCTCCAGCAGCTGAGAACGCAACTGGTGACGGGCTTTGCTATGAGCCAGAGCTTGCTGGCACCATGCTTTAGAGGCTGAAGGGCACAACTATGGAATAGAAATAGAGGAACTAATTGTCTCTTTGATTTTATTTGGCATTTGATGGCTTGCTGGTTCCTTTGACTATTGCTGGTTGCTCCAAAGTAGCCAGGACTGAAGAGTGGTTTGGATCTTCAGACTACACAAAAGACCATTTTCTCATTTCGTTGCTTTTCCCTCTTTACATACATACACAATTGCAGTAACTTTGCTTTTAAGAAACATGAATGTTTGGTGTTTCCTTTGACTTGGTTAACTTCGGCTAGTCAAACCAGGTGAATGGATCAGCGCTGGACTCCATTCCTGCAGTGAACCAGCATAGCTGTGGGTCCCGTCAGCTGCCCTGGTGCCAACTCATTAATGGTGATGGGGGTGCCTGAGTGTCACTTGGCACAACTGTGTGGTACCCACCCCATCCTGAGGCCACCAGGCTCTTTATCGCTCCCGATTGACGCACAGCAGAAAAGAATGTGGTTTCTTGCAGTTAGAGATAGCAGGAATGGCCTTTGAAGGAGAAGGTATCGGGGGGCAAACTGAATCCATTTATATAAAAATGATTGAGTGGCAATAAACTTTGTAAGCGTGCTTCAGCACGTGCTTTCTCTCCTGTGCTTGGAAGGGGGCTGCGGACTGTGGCTGGCTGTGTCTTTCATCACTTGGGAGCAGATTTTGCAATTATGCTGGCCCTGAAAACCTGTAGAACATGACACCCGTTCCCGTTATTTATCAGTATCTCTCATTTGTGGTTTTATTACTCTGTTTTAGGGCACTTGTTTTAATTGGTTTCAGCTGATGATAACTAACTTCAGTTATCTGCAATATTACTGCGTTTAGGGATGGTGCTGGTTATGATGAATAATAGTAGGCAAACCTATATTTTTCCTTAAGGGACACAAATCATGCTTGTCTTCCAAGCGTGCTGATGGTTTGGCAGAGTAAAAGGATGAATAAAAATTGCCTTCCAAGTGTGTGCAAGTTGACAGCCCAAAAGGTGATTTTCTTGACTCATACACTTCAGGTTGCTGGGTTTTACATATGGCAAGTCTCCAGAACAAATATTGCTTTTGGAAAACCTCATCAAATTCTGCCATAAGAGTTAAGTTACTGAGTATCAGGCTTCAAATGATATGCTTGATTTAGGCTTCTCTGGAGTTTAAAGACCGTAAGTTTTATCAGCAGTGGTTTCGTGGAAAAATGCAAAGGAAAAGTTGAAGTATTTTTTTTTAAGAATAAACTTGGGCAATAGGGATTCTGGTGAGGGTGAATTCAGCACAGCAATATAATCTATTTAATGTTTTTTAAAAGGTTGCCTTCATTTCCTTGGGAATGCTTTGAAGGGATGTTGTCACCCCATGTCATATCGTTGCGTTACATTACAAACCTTTTTGTAGCATCATGGGCTGATACCGAAATTTGTATTATTTGTTGGGTCACAGTTTGAGATCTCTTTAATGGAAAGGAAGTATCAAAAGGAATTTAACAAAAGGGGAGTGAAAATGTACGTTGGGTCATTTAACTTCTCTCTGCCAGTCTCAGGCTGGCTAAAAGAGACATTTTAATGCAAACATTGGTGCTTAGTTTCAACTTTTGCTTTGTAGACTCCATATTAATAAGAAAAACATCGAGCTACCAGTTCAGTGCATCTTCCCCACAAAAAAAAATAATCCAGGCTTCTGCTTTGTAGGTAGTGTTTTAAAAAACAACATATAAAAATTGCAGCATGTGGCCACTATGTAGCCACTTTTGACTCCAAGTGAAGAGAAATTTGGTGTAGTTCAGAATAAGAGCGAACTTTGATTAGAAAAAGAAGGGAGTGATATGATATAGTGATACGATGCAGACTTTGGATTAGGGTGTTTTAAAAACAGGCAATCAGAGCGAGTAGATTGGAATCAGAAGTGCTGAAAGGTTCAAGAGCCTGCTAGCAGATGATGTATCACACTCAGTCATGGTGCCCCAGTGAGCAGTGAATAGATGGTTTGTGGGGAGGGAGCGTTTTGGCTGGGGCACTGGTACTTGGAGCAGAGAGCTTGCTGCAGGAGGTGACCTGCTCTTGGTCTGGTTATGCTTCAGTGTCTCTTTGAAGCTGAACTTGGTTGAATGCTGGGTTATGCGAAGAGTAGGTTCATTGATGGTGCTAAATGGTGATTTTCCTGAAAATACAGGTCTGAAATGGTGTAGCACTGCTGTAGCACACTAATGGAAAGTTTTGAACTGCTCTTATTGGTAAGCATTTTTGGTTTAGTACTCTTAAGCCTTGCTGCCTGGTTTATTTTGGAAGGTGTTGGCCCCCTCCCTGTTTTCTTTCTCTGCAGTTACAGAAAGGGGGACTGAAGTTACCAAGGGAGGGGAGTGCTACCAGTGTTTCTCTAGGGAAATAAAGATGTGAAACAGAGCTTTGTTATGCCATTTGCAAAAGTATTTTGGTGGAGAGATGGGAAAGCATTCTTCCGGATAAAATTGTGGCTCCTCTAGTAATAAGCTCTTAAAACACTGAGTAAATACTGAGCTGATAAAATTCTTAGTAATTATGCTCCCTCTCATCCCAAAGGCTACTGAAGAATATATTACTATTTCAATTGTTCCATAAGTCTGAGTGGCTTCATTGTCTGTCTGCTATTGTTTGTAAGAGTCAAATTATATTACTCATTTGAGTAGACTATGCAAAATTTGTTAAACATGGGGCTTATATGTGCCCAATGCTTTCTTCCGTCTGTGTGAATCTGCTTGCTCTGGTATTCCTGCAGGAGAGAAAAGGCACAAAAGGGAAGGCAGCTGTGCAGACGTTTCCCCTGCCTTGTGTACCTTTGCTGGCAGCCTGGAGTTTCTGTAGTTGAGTGACGTTTGGCTAGAAGAATCAGAGTTGAGAAACGGACATTTGATGTTCACCCCTTTTGGATTTAGGATTTTTTTTAAAAAGAATCATAAATTGCAATAGTTGGATGCAGTAGAATGAAGAGCAAGACAATAAAAAGTTGACCAAATGGCAGCTAAATTTTATATCAATCTACAGAGAAATACAAAAGGCTGTCATCTACGCTAGTCAACAGGAGTTCTGTAAAATAGGGATGAGTTTATGACTCTAAGCTGTGTCCTTTTTAGAGCAAGGGATGTGGCAAGATTATAAATACAATTGCAAACACCTGCAGTGTATTTATTTGGGATTGGAGGCTTACAGTTCCAAATTGGAAACACACAATCAGGCAGGTTCTTACTGGATACCTTCATGCGAAATCCGTATTGTCAGCATATCTCTTTGCAAGATGGTTGCTTTGGGCATCAATGTTTTACTGTTAGTGTCATGTGTAAATTTTTGTAAGTTCCATTTGGGACTGTTAATGCAGGTTTTGAATATTGTGTACTACTTTGTCATGTTTGCAGGACTTCTCACTAATGGCCAATCTAAAGGATTAGGACCGGGATCAGAACAGCTGGAGAATGAGAAGGACGATGCATCGCAAGTGTCCTCAACGAGCAATGATGTTAGTTCTTCAGATTTTGAAGAAGGGCCCTCGAGGAAAAGGTCAGTACTCTGTTATGATTAAAGTGTAGCCTTTCTGCTGTGTCCCTTTTGTGCTATAAGGTTGTGATTATGTTGTTAGTAGGGTACTGCCTTACCATAAACAGACTTTCCAGTGTGGAGTCCTTCTAGTAGCAGTGAGGATATAGTAAATTTTGCTTCATCCAGTGGTACAGATGTTTCTCATTGTTGTTTTGGAAAGCATGGAAAAGCAGTTTTTGTTTTGCAGTAGATGATTCCTAAATTAAATGCTTTAAGACTCTTTCCCCTCCCGCCCTCCCTCCTCCTCCCTTGGCTTTGGCCTCTCAGGGATATGTCAATATGTGCGTGTGTGCAATTTCAATGAAAGCATTGCTAAAGCAGTTAGTGTTAGTGTTGTAACTTTTCATATTCTCGTGAATGAAACCATGTGAAGTTAAAAAAAAAAAAAAAGACTAAGTGGATGCTTCTGAGAAGAGAAACTGTATAATAAGGCAGTGTGGTGGGTGTCGGTTGCAAAGAACTACTTTGAGATACTCCTGTAGTAAGCTGCCTCCTTACTTCCTAGAAGTCAGCTATGAGGTCCTTGTTGAACTCTTAGAGTTCTTATCCTGAATGTGCAAAGTGTGGGT
This sequence comes from Thinocorus orbignyianus, assembly GCA_013400375.1. Taxonomy (NCBI): domain Eukaryota; kingdom Metazoa; phylum Chordata; class Aves; order Ciconiiformes; family Thinocoridae; genus Thinocorus; species Thinocorus orbignyianus. Next base: position 125,486 of record VXBW01001787.1, read on the forward strand.
TAAAATCATAGGACCCAAGCCAATCTATTATAGAAAATATGCTGAGAATGAAGAGGCTGGGAGTTGTCCTCTGTATGAAGAACCAAAACAGGCTGTCTGAAAAATGCCATTCAAAAGAGAGAAATGGAAAATGCTTTCTCAACCTTTTTCCTCCACACTCCTTGCATGCTAGTCCCAAGCCAAAACGAACCATGAAATAAAGTTCTCTTTCAAACATTTTTTGTCAGACTGTGTTCTGCATAAGCTTATGTTTTCCCTGAGAAGCCCAGTGGGGTGAGGAGCGTGGTGCTCTCCTGGACACCCTCCCATGCCTGCTGCCATGTCTCTCACTTCTGATCCCTGCAACCTTTTCTACCACTGAGGAACAAATTCGAAGTCTAGTTAATAAGCTCACTTAGCTCCTCTGGTGTATCAATATAAAATTTGTGTTGTCTTCTGTACTGGTAGAAATTTTGTAAGGCTTATTGCATCCTACTGCTGGTCAGGAGAAAAATATTTGTCTGTTTATTTTTGGCTTTTTTGAGGTTTATCACGTCTATTTTGTTTCAGTTTCAGCTCCCTTCCTAGTAACATAACTTGACTGAAGAGCCACATGTGCTGTAGAGGGAGCACAGTTATGAAAGAAAGGATTGCAGTTGTGCTGAAAGTATGCTGATTTAATATAATGCTGCAGATTTTGTTCAGAAACTCACTTTAATACTTTCTTTGATGGACCAGGCTTTTGAAGGCCCTGGCCCAGTGCTGCTGTGGCTCCAACTAGTCTTTGTAGGTACTTCCTCAGTAATGAACGCCTTTGCCCTTTGAGGACTGGAGGAAGTTGCCTTCACAGCCAGATTTTCAGCCAGTGTGGAAAGTCCCACGTCCATTTCTTTTTAGGTGTAGGTTTTTAAATTGCAACAGAAAACATGGAACAATACTAAAAATGTGCAGCCTGACATTTTGTGGTGCTGCAGGTTTCAGCTGTGATAACTTGGTGGTGGTAAGGAGGAAAAGAAGTACATGTCCAGCTTTGTCCATGCAGTCTCCAGATCAGCCCCAAAACTGTAAGCTGTATTTACAGAATGAATGGAGTTCAAGGAGGATTGTCAGTTGCAGTAGTGGCAAGCTCAGGCTTCATAATATTTAAATTTGTCTGAGTTTCCACTCAAAGAAAGCACAGTACTTGTTTTGGTCTGAGCTGTGCGTATTATGAGTAACCAGGGCTGGGGGGAAGCAGAGAGTTAATCCTGAGTAGTAAATACTACTTTCAGCCAGTAAAGAGGTGTCAGTGGTATTCTAGCGTTTGGCAAAAGCTAAGCATTCTAATGTTATGCTGAATCTGTTGTGGAATGTGTTGCTGTCTAACTCCCATGTGATTGAGAGCAGTTGCTAGTTTCTTCAAGGGTTTTGGGAGAGATGAACAAAAGTGTTGGTGTACAGGTTTGATAAACTCTCAGGTTTGATGGTCTTCACCAGGTTGCATTTTAAAAACCCTGAAAAAGGTGATTGCTGAAGGAGAAAAAGTGCAATTTAAAGTAGCTGCATGTTCTTGGTAGGAATCTCTGATTTCCAGCTATGATTCTCAGTTGAGAAGGTCAATAGGTAACAGGCCAAAGGTGTTTGAGTCACTGTCTGGATGCTTGTACATTTTTATGGGCAGCTCTCAAGACTACAACCATTGGCAATTAATAACAGTCTGCAGAGACAGCTATATATTTTCTAGCAACACTTGCTCACCTTACCCAAAAAAAGCCACATACAGAGCAGACTCGGTGTGGCAGCATGCTAATCTTTGGTGATAGGAAGCTATTGCTTGTTTCCTGTTACTACTCATTTACATGGCCCCCTTCCCAGAAATGCACACAAGGAATTGCCAAATGCAGAAATGCGGTTACCTTTTATTGTAAAGTTCTGTTAATAGAAGGCTGTGAGAAGTATAAGGAGGTTGATTCATTTTAGTAGTCATTAAGCTTCAAATGTGGGGTTATTTTAGTTAATGTTACAATATTTTCTCTGTTTAGTTTGGAAGAAAAATAGGCTTGAAGACATTCCCCTGCCTTGCAGGAGTGGCAGAGCGGATTCATGTCACCTCCTGGACCAAGGGCGTGCGCAGCTCCCAGAAGACACATTGTCCAGTTCTGCCACAGGGAGGGTTGCTGGCAGCAGGAGAAAGGGACAACACACTGGGGAGCAGTACTGTTTTAAGCTGCCAGAGCTAGATTGGCCAGAAATTGCTTATTAGGAATCTTCTGAGGCCTTTAATTAATACAGCAGCTTTCTGCTAATGGTCTCAAGCATGTGACAATCAGAAGTGTGAGTGTGGTTGTGCGTTACACAAGCCGATCCATGGGATGTGCTCCTGCCTCTCGCCTCAAGCTGACTCCCTGCTGCCTGCTCCATTTTCCTGTTTGTTTGTCTTTTTAAAAAATTTTATTTTTAGATGCCAGTTAAACTCCTTGAACTAGCTCACTACAGGACAAGATGAGTGTCAAGGTTTGCCAACTGAAACGGTGGGAGTATGTGGCCAAGAAGGGGGACGCTGGTCTCCTTCGGCTGGTGGCCGCACAGCTGCTAGGCTGGCAGAGCTGTACTGCACCCTCAGAACAAAAAAAGCTGGGGAAGGGTAGGCAAGCCTCTGTGTATTAGACAAGCTGCTAAATTAAGTGGTTTCTTTTAGTGATATGTGCTCTTAAACTTGAGCCATAAAAGACTTTCTTGCAGCAGAGCTGTCAGGAGATTGAGGGGACTCAGGTTTAGTTTCTTTTTCCTTTTTTCTTTTTTTTTTGTCAGATTGTTTTTATAGTTAATAATGAACAGTCTCTTTAGCACTAGACTTAGCACCTTCCATGCAAGATGTAAAACAAGGTCAATCGTGTTCCCAGATATGTGAGTTTGTGAGGGTTTTCTGCTCCGTATTGTAGGTGATGGAGAGAGCAGCGTATTATGACTCAGGTGTGAAAGCAGGAGACTGCTCATAATAGCAAAGTGTTTTTTCAGGACCCTTTTAGTGAATAGTCTTTTCACTAATTGAAACACTATATAATGTATTTGTGTTTGGCTGTTGTCTGTAACCACATAATGTAATCCTACTTACCAATCAGGTGCTTCTATTGTTTTCTTTCTAATTTCAGTGAACTGCCTTAGTTTTTGGTTATGATGAACTACATTGATCCACAGCAAAAACCAAAATGGCAGTAAGATTTATGTGTAATAATTTTGATTATTTTTTTTTTTTGCTCCCTCTGGAAATTGTGGTATGAGGAGGATAGATTTTTAGTGTGTGTAGCATATTTGTATTTAAATAACAAGCCTTATAAAGAAAACAATAATAGTCCACTGGAGTGGATTTGCACAGGAATAGTAAAAAGGCAGATTACATGCTTTACAATGGAGGTCAAGGAGATCATTCTATGTAGTTTGAAAGGGAAAAAATCAGGTGATTAATGTTCTTTCAGTATTTTCATAAGGAACAAACAGAAGTTGTTGACATGGATTCTTCTGACAGGCAGATATAGCAAGGTATAAGAATCTGGGAACACTTTAACTTTGTGGTTAGACAGCTATGTAAACAACTTGTCCGAGTAGTGATTTAATAATTGGGAAGGTACAGTTTATAGCAGCTGAGAAGTGTTAAGCAGTGTCCAATTCAAACTCGCTTGTCCTCACCTGCCACCTTCTCCTCAGAAGTCAGTTGCAGGATGCTTCATGACCTTGAGCTTGGGCTCACCCCCGTAGGGACCAGGGGAGTTTCCAAAGCCAGACTGGACGGGTGCAGTTGTTTCTGTGGTTCTATGTACAGCAAACACTCTTTCAGCTGCTTGATAACCCATCCCTACTGTCATTCACTTTATTTGTGTATCTCACCCCTATGTATGATAAGACAGAAGTTAACTGCTGAAATACCATGGAGAGGTTGCTCTGAACCGGTGTAAGAAATAATTAATTATGCACTGAAAGACATTTTTCCAAGCAAATTTGTGTGTCAATATGAAAGAAGTTTTTTGATGAACATAAGCCACAGTCTGTGTAAGATGCTGTCCTTAGAGTCACATTTCAAGAAGGTTGGTATTAAGACCATTTTCCGTAGAGGACTGTATCTGGACAGGCATTGAGCAGTATTTCTTCCCAAAGAAGAAAAGTTCGGCAGAAATGGTACATAGGCTGGACATCCCTAGGGATTTTTGTCATGTCAAAAGAGATGGACTCATTGCTCTTTCTGGCTGTCGCTGCTCTTCCAAAGCCAGGCTGCCTCATCCGAAATAGGGGAAACATGGATAACTTGAAATATATGTGCTTTTTGCTTTGGGTTGTGTTACCTGTAGGTAAAATGTTGCATCCTCACCAAACAAATATTGAGGCCTGTGAGATCTCCTACAGCTTTGCTGACTCCATGAATCAATGTCCATGATCCTGCAGCGTGAATGAGGGATGGAGGTTGGAGGGCACCCAACCCGAACTTCCACATGTATTACAAATGAGTATCTTTCCACTCATTTCTTCATTCATAATTCCCCACCAAAGAAGCAAAGACAGGAAGAAGGGAAAAAAAAAGGCATATAATTGTAGCTTGTAGATCATGGCAATGCTGTGATTGTTCTTTTTTTGTGGTAGGTTTTTTTAAAGAATGGGATTCTATTTTAAAATTCTGATTCCTAGAAATTAGCCATCCTAGCATTTGCAGTGGTCTTATTTTTTTGGAAGAGATTACTTAATGAGAAAACATTCACCATCATCAAGTATGAATAAGATTTCAGAATTAAATGAAACAGATTCAGTTTCTTGCATATAATTAAAATTTGAGCTTAAAAAGATGTCAACAGATAAAATAATTCTAGCAAGGATAAAAGGCCAAAAATGGAAAAGCAGAAACCTGTTCCTGAAATAAAGATGCTGTAATATTTGGCAGTAAGCAGTTTGCTGAGATTAAACTTAGTAACAATTTTATGAAGTAGGGCCACATTTTAGTGGTCTTTTGAAGGATTAGGAAACAAAGGATGTGGGAAGTGCAGTCTGAAGATTCTTGCTTTTTCTATTTTGTAATAATAGTGGGCTCCTAATCTTTTAATTCGGTCTAACATTTGGAACGTAAGGCTGATTTCCGAGAAGAGATTTTTACATTTTGTTGTGCTAGACTGGACATGATTTAGTAGGCTGCTTTCCCATGGCTTCTTTAGGCTCCAAACAAGATCACGGAAGATCTTGCTGATAAGCACTGTAAGACCTAGTTTATGTTTTAACTTAATATTGAAGTGATGTTGTGATGGAAGCATCTAGTTTCTTTTATATAGATGTTTGGAGGAGATTTACCATGGGCTGTTTGCATACAACATCATTTCTGCTACAACTCTGACCTGAGTGTTTTGTGTGAATGCTAATTTAAAAGCCAACCTGGGTTGGAACAATGGTGTTCTATGGCTCTGCAAAGATAATGATATTAAAAAATCAAATAGAGCACCATTCCAGTACATTTAAAGTACATTTAGGGTTTTTATTATTTTTTATAAGTATTTGAAGATGATATTTATACTGTGAGCTGGTTTGGCATACACTGAACTATAGGAAATCTTACTCTGTATTTATTGCTGTGGCTGATCTGGACAGTGTGTGACTGGTGGGAATGTATTCTTGACATGTTCCTTGCAAATGGGCAGTGTGAGTCTGGGCTGCTGCTGGTTCACCAAAACTGACCTTGGTGCTGGTCTGAGTGTTGATATGGGTCGGGTCAAAGCAGATGTTAGCCCAAGGAGGGAGTGGGTCACAAGACTTCCAGGTCGATGAGAGAGGTATGTGGTGGTGTGAGCACTGGTCAGAAATAGGGCAGACCTTGTCACCAGCGTTGAAGCTTGGTAGTGTAAGAGTTTTCTAACTCTGAATCAGAAAAGCATGGATCTTTTGTACCGTAAATACCTTCTCTGGAGTATTTTCAGGTGTCTTGTATTGATAGAAAAATCACAGGCATTTTACATATATGGCCTAGATTATGCTGGTATAGTGCTTTTCCTTTATTTTCTTCCATTGATGCATCTGGTAGCACAGGATTTCCTGAGGGAAGGTAATTGTTTTTATTGTTCTTAACCTGAACATCGGTGTGTTTACTATTTTAATGGTATGTTTATTGTTAAATAATTTGTACAGTAATGGCCATGTCATCATTATGCTTTGGTTTTATGCTTTCCTTCTTTGCTTTTCTCTCTTGGTATTTGTTCTTGGCTCTGATTAAGTAAGCAAAAGCTTTAGGGATCATTGGCCATGTGGCAAGTTATTAGCAAGCTTGGGGGTTTTTGGGTTTCGGGTTTTTTTTTTTGTTTGTTTTTGTTTTTTACTTTTTTTTCTTTCTTTTTTTACTTTCTTTCCAGTTGTATTGTAGCCTGTTTCCAATGGTAGCATCCTTTCAGCTTTCAGATGAGTTCTCCCTTGAGTTTCACAGAGGTAGTTACTATGGAGATGAGTGTCCACTCTCCCCCTTCTCCCTTGCTCTCCTCCTTTCCTCGAGCTCCTGCAGCTGTTATTTATCTTTTCAATAAAGTAAGTAGATTTTGTACAGACCTCCTTTCTAATATCTCTTCTATCGCAATGTCGTTTACCCGTAATGCTTTCACTTTCATGAAATCCCATAGATACTCATTTATATTAATGAAAAATTTGGGGTACGAGTAGAGAGTGAGGAGATCCTTAGATAAAAGGGTCACTCCTGGAGCTATTATCTGATTTGATTTTTCTTCACAGTTGAAGAGCTGTTCATTGGAGTCATAATTCTGCAAAATGAATTAACTGGTAATGTGTGAGTGTGTATGTATGCTGAGTGTCTAGGATAGCTTTTAGAATTTATTTATTTTAAATGGCAGCTTTTGGAATTCAGCATAAACATGCTCTGGTGCAAGTTAAAATTTCTCTGATGAAGCAATGAAAACTTGAGACAACACATCATTAGCCTTTTAAGTCTGAGAGACTTTTCTTTGCACCTCATCATAATGCTGATAGCTCTTTATACAGCTTTATATATTCCAGCTTTAACAGAGCAGCATGGATGTTGAGGCAGTCGGCTATTCTGCAAAAGATAGGATATCTTCCTTTACATGTGTGCTGTTTTATTTCTGAACCCCTTGTCTTGGGGAAACATAGTTTCCCTTGATGTCAGTGGTTGGTTAAGTGACTTAGAGATTTGAAATGTGCTCTCTCTACCACAACTACCTGCTGAGGAGATATCCCACCCAGGCAGCCGGTGTAGCTCCACCGCTGTTTTGATGAACGCTTGTTTCTTAGGTAGCTGCATCTTTAGAGGATTTCCCTCTTTTCTTTAGGGAGATCTGGCCCTGGGTGATTATGAATCGAGGTGTTGCACTGTTTTCCTTTGGCCTGCTGAGCACTGTCATCTGTGGCTTTCCACAATCAGGAGCCTACTGAGAAGTTTCTCTGTTTTACAACTGCATAAATACCCTACCTTGGGCTGTTGGCCAGATAATGCAAATCACTTTGCCTCCTGTTGAGAGTGTTGGGTTGAAATTACAGTCTAATGGCCCACTAGGCAGCCAGGGGATACGTGATAAGGAGGAGTGTGCTTCCCCTGACCCCATTTGTGCCAGCTCTGGCATGGTTTGCCACCTAGCAAAAGCAAAGGCAGATAATTTTCTGCTAGGTTAGTGGCAGGTTTAGGTCTTAGGGACAGATCCCCTGGGCACCTCAATGAGCCCAGCAGCAGTGGCCATGGGTAGAAAGACAAAGAGGAAAAGTGTCAACCCCTCTGGGTGGTGGCAGGCTGCCCCAATAAGCTCAGCCCTCTGGGGTAGCATTCTCTCAGATTTATTTTAAGCAAGCAAGCACCTCGTCGTCTTTTGGTCATTCCTCTTCCCTGGTGAGGTGAGGGGAGAGACTTTGAAACCCTTTGCTTTTTGTCTTCCATGCTCTTTTATTATGCCTTAGATTATTCCTGGCCCTGTGACAATTTGTTCTGCAAGTTGTCAAGCAAAATGTGTATTTAAAAATAAATTACTCTAAAATTTTAATCAACTCTTTTTTTAGAAGGGAGTCTCATGTTTTTCTTTTGCATACGTCTAGTTTGCTGTGAAAGTGAGCAGCTGGGACTTTCTTGATTACTTCTATTTTTAGTGTCATCGTCTTTACACCTGCACATTGAAAATCATGAAGTTTTCTTAACAGGCGTTGAGAAATCTTTCAACCCCTCTGACTCTTAGGTCAGAAGCCTGAAACCAAGCTGGCCTGCTAATTGCAGTATCTTGGCGTGCTTGGAGTTTTTATGTTTGTCTTACACTAGAAAAATTGACCACTATTGATTTTTCTTGAAATCTAGTTCATCCCACCCTGTTGATTTGTAAGAGAACAAGAAGACAAGCCAGGTGTAGCACGATTTCTGAGAACCTCGCTTTTATGTCTCTAGACCTATGAAATCTTCTCATTACCTGAAAATTAGATTATAAGTATTGAGTAATACCTAAGCAAATGAAACTGTGCAATCCAGGTTTGGTTTTTATCTGTTTTATTTAATTTCTGTTATGTAGAAATCTCATCATCAAATTTATGCTTGATACATGTATGCAGTGCCATACCAGTTTAAGAGTACTTAATTGCTTCCAGTTTCCAGATGGACTACAAAACAAGTTTTAAAGGTGAATCAGATGAGAAATGGAAAAAACAGGTGAGATAGCATTTGAGTAGAGGTCATGCTATTCTTATCAGGAGAATTAACAGGAGTAATTCGGAAAAGAACACACAAAAAAGAGGTTATTTCTTCCTTGAAGCTTACAGTTGCAGTACCCTACTAGAACATGAATTTAAACATTTATTGGTCTTTGTGCAGTAAAACCACAGTGTCTCCTAGTAGCCTGGTACCGTAGGTAGAGGGTAGGGAACATGCATGTTCAAATTCTTACCATGCTGTATGGCCTTGCACATCATTAAATTGCTCTATCTGTCTTCCATCTTCAAAATTAATTAGCAGAGTTTTGAGGGATTTAAGGTAGGAGTAATATTGGTTTATTGTTTTGAAGACTAAAGTAAAAATGAAGTATATAATTTATTTATGTGCTTTTATATATGTGTGTGTGTGTCTATTTTCGGTTTTATGTATTTATGTCTCCACGTCCCTGTTCGGATATTAAATTAACATAGATATTCATAAATAAACAAAAAAGAAATTATCTCTGGAAGGAGGATTTTGAGAGTGCGTTATCAGCACAACTGCATTCAAATCCATTTTTAAATAACAAGAGTTAACTCCTGGATACGCTGAAGGTCTGTGCTTATTCGTTATTGATTTCAGTGGGTCCAGCATTTTCCCAAGATGTCTGCAGGCTGAAAAATGCTGTAAATTAAATGTCCCTGGTTTTGACTGCACTTGGAGTAGCCCTGCTTAATGTCCTTCTGTTTTTCCAAATTCTTCAGCAGAGAGTCTTGATTATTTTCCTTTTCAGATATGTTGCTCTGTGTATGCCGGAGTTTTACACCGAAGAATGAGCCATCAGAAAGTGATGCCACATATTCTCTGCCATGTAATTTCCTCAGGCTCTTACCTGGCTCACGTTGGCTCGTTGCCTCTGTTGAAGCTCGTCAGTGTGAACTCTGAGAAATTAAGTGTTTATTGGATGGACAGCTGTGGATCTGGGTCTCGTTCTTGTTGGGTACTTGATTATTTCAGTGGCAGAGAAAGGAGTCCTCTTCACCCACAGGACTGTTTGTTGGAAGTCTTTTGCACCAAGTCTGTGTTGGTGTTGAAGGTCCTACATTGCATCACGTCCTCTAAAGCTATAGCTTATTGTGCAAGGTTACTAATTCAATGGGAGTACAAAGAGTATGTGCCATTCATATTAAAAATAGGATCATCTCTCCTTTACATTTTTATTCCATGTTACATATTAATTCAATGAAAATAGCTCAGATAACAAAAGTACCCCAGATTTCCTAAACTACGTTGTGTTCTTCTTATTTCAGTGTTAAAATTTCCCAATATGGAATTTTATTCTAAATTATGGTAATTATTTTCATGTTTTTGAGCATTGGTTCCCCACCCCCTACTCTGAAACTATCCAGCTTCAGGAAATGTCGCTGCTTTAGCTGTTTGTTGTGTGGCTCATTCTTTGGTGCTATATGCAGTTCAAGGCATCAGATGGATTTGCTTCTCTCTCAGGTTTTTACGTGCTGTTCAAAGCCCTCTGCCAGTCTGGTGATGCAGCTGTATGCTAATTTTTCAGTTTCTACAGAACACTGACAGGTCACTGCCGAAATACTTGGTCTGCTTGCCATGGAAGAAGGAAGTTTCTGGAAGGGGTGAGAAGGGCAGGGTACAGGCCTGTTGCTATTTTTTGCTTCTTCTCAGGTCTTGGAGAGGAAGATCCTTTTCCTGACACTGAGCTCTGAGGTTGTTAGAAATGCAGCTCTGTCACATCATTATTTCTAATCTTTAATATGAAAAAGGCAAGTTAAAAGGGAATTTGTTAGAAGCTCTTAGTACTCTGTTTTCTAAAAGGAAGCGTGAATTTAATCTTCGTACCCTATTTCATACAGGAATTTTTAAAAGTTCTTTGGGCTGCAGTCAGGTTTGACATGAGGACAGATGACAATATTTCAATATCTGGGCAGATTTCCAGGCCCTGATACTGTCTGCTTGATCTGAACTCTCCTGTGCTCTGGGTGTGCTTCTTTTCCGAGACTCTTCTCACTGCTCATGGACGCATCTTTTAGAACTTGACATTCCCACCTTGAGAAGCCAACTGGCAAAAACTTCTTGAAGTGGAGGCTGGAGGACATGCACACCTTCATCTGTTTTTCTATTACAAAATAGAATACCCTGTTTAGTCAGGCATCATTTCTAGGTTGGAAATTATGGGAAGATTTCTAGCAACGTGCTTCCAGAAGAAAAAAGCATTTTTTGCCAGTAGGTCGTAGTGCAAAGATAGTGTCTATGCAGAAATGTTCTTCCTCACTTGCCTCTTCAATATTATAGCATTTACTTTAGACGTAAAGAAGGCAGGATTTCAAGGGCATTTGCTGAAATATGTAGGACAGTGTTATTTATAGTCCCAGAAAACGTAGGAAGAAGAAAGTTTTCTCTTGCCTTCCTGGATTTCCCCCCCCCAGCAGTAATTAATAAGTTTAGCAGAGTCTCTTCTGCCTTTTCCACTCAGGTTCTTGTTTTTAATGTAGTATGAAGAATGTGTTGCTCTTCTAAGGTGGCTGCTTCTGAGGGTTTGCTCTCATTTTGTTTGAAAGGCACCAAACCCTTTAGTCCTTGAAACAGAAATCCATCTTCTGTTTGTGTTTCTCTCTGTACTTCTTCAGTGATAATTAGACAGTCCAGGATGCATGAATTCATTATAGACTTCTCTGCTTTGTTTCCCTTCTTGTTTGTTCCTTACTCTGCTGTTTCTTTGGACCATCCCGACCTTTTCTACTGGATTGGTTTTCTGTTAGGTTTTATTCAACAGAATCTGCGTGGTTTCCCAATATGAGCCTTAATGAAAACAAATGTTTACGGCATTTCCTGAACATTAGGTGAGCTGCTGTCTTAATTATGAAGGGCTTGGAGATGGAGGAGGAAGCCCACTGGTCTCATTTGCCTTATTGGCAACAAAGGGTCCTAAGACTGTTTGTGCTCAGCTCATTCATCTCTCTCTTCTTTGCAGACAAGTGAGACTTTCTGAGCATTTGAATACAGTTTATTCTATCAATTAAAAAAGAACAAAACAAAACCTGTCTCTTACATTGCTTAAATACCTATTAAGTCCATGAACAGAATACTAATTTAGGTGGTTCTCTATAATGAGCTCTAAATTTCTGAGTCATGTTGGCCATGGAACCTTTTAACGAGGATGTGGAAAACCCCACAAAAAAAAGCTAATGTCAGGCTCAGTTCCTTAATTATTTTAATGAGTGTAGAAATGAAAAGCTCCAAAGCATTGTGTTGCAGTGATTATTTTCCAGATTGAATATCAGAGGGGAGGATTTATGAAGATTTTCAGATACTTTGCTGGGGTGGATAAAAAGCGAAGCAAGAAGGTCTGAGCACTGGCCAGCAGCACACCTCATCAGCTCATAAGTCCTTGGGAGTTCTTTGATGGAATGAGATGAGATGAGATGATTTTCTGTGTTTCTCTCCCCCCACCCCCTTTTTTCTCCCTCCCTCTATATTTATGCCGACACATATAAATCAATGGCATTCAGCTGGTGCAGAAATGGGATGCTGGTGCAGAACTGCACTCTACCAGCTTGATAGGAGTTAGCTGAGGTGAGAGTGAGAGTCATTGACCTCTGGATGGGTGTTGCTTCGAGTTCATGTGGATTTTAATTAGGTGATGCAGTGATGGTAGGCACTGCCTGCGTTTCAGAACATGGATGTTACTTGAACATCGTTTATTCTTGCTTTTATACACCCGTGAGTTACTTGACTCTGCTACCCAGTCTCTATAGAAGATGCCACTGAGTGCACAGTGACAGCCTGTGTGCTCCTGTGTGTCGTGGAAGGGGCTCTGCTCCTTCCTCTGGAAAATGTTACTATAGAATGCAGTGCCATGCTTTGCCCCATCTGCTGGGGCATCACCCCTCTGTCAGGAGGGCTGCAGTATTGAGTACCCTATTTTACAGGTAGAATTCAGCATTACTTAGTGACACATGAAACATAACTTAATGTATTTATCATCGCTTCAACTTTTCCAGCCTTACACAATGAACATCCCACAGTGTGAGCTTCATTTTCTCCATAGCCCGTATTATTTGTAAATGAGCTCATTCATACCAGGGAGAGAGAATTAAAGACAGGGAACCTTGAGAAATGCCAGCTAATAAAAGATAAGACAGTTGTGTTTTCTGGTAAACAATGAACATAGCAAAACTGGTGATGCTACAGGCATCTTGTGTTATTGATGAAAACAAACTGCTTACTGACATCTGCAGCAGCCAGCCCCTGACTAGTGGCATCCCAGAGCCCTCCTTTGCCATGTGTTAAGCAGGATTGCTGGAGTTCCCATTGCGAAAACTGCAGTTTTTGAAGGATTTAGGGGCTGGTTCTCTCTCCTCTCCCGTCTTTAAGGGGCTGTCCTTTTTCTTGCAGATTTATGTTTCTTACAGGAAATTAGGAAATAGCTGTTCTTTTGATGCAGGTAATATTAAAAGCCCGAACTATTTCTTTTGCATAAAAGATTAATTTAGCCATCTTAAGTACCTTTTGATGACAATTACAGTTTATCTGTGCTGCATTTCACATGCTTCAGGTCACTGCTTCTCCTGAAAAGCCCTTGCACTCTACTGCATCCCACAACCTGCTGCAGAAGCAACTCTCGTTTCCCCAGGCCGTGAATGTTCCTCTTCATGAGCAGATTCACTTCAGCATGACAGCCTCTGCACAGAGTTGCTCTTAGCACTGGGAAACTTCGGTTTACCCTACGTTTTTCCAGTAACTGCTGTTACCCTACTGTGTTATGAAGCTGATTAATTCAATTTTCTGATTTATATTGCTACTTGCATGATATTTGTAGGCCAATTTGCCCCCTGATTTTTTCCCCCCAAGATTCTATAGATAAAGGTGCTGTAGTTTTTCTTTGTATTTCTTGTCTAGAAGCCTGACAAGTTGAGGAAGGGGTAGCAACGTATTTTGTAGTAGTATTCAAATGATGAATTAAATAATGATGAACTCTAGCTCTCTCTGTGTCTCACTTTCCGTCGCAGCCATCTGGGTCAGCTATAGCTGATCCAAAGACTGTGCCTTGTGCATGACTTTTCTTCACCAAATGGAATGGGATGCATGGAAATATTGCAAAGAAATATTTGAAGAGAGCTCCCTGCTATCTGCTGAGAGGGGAATGTAGAGTAAGAGCTGTCCTGACTTGTCCCTTACAGCCCAGGGAACCTCACGGCCACTGTGGTGGGACTGACACCACAGATCTCCTTCTTCACTTCTCTTGACTCCTTGAAGCTCATTATCTACCCTCCTTTTTCCCCCTGGCAGGTTTTTGCCTTGAAACCTCATTTCTTCAGGCAAATGACTGTATGTAATAATTGGCTGCTAAATCCTTCTAAAGAAATTGCTCAGTAAAAGTGAGTGGTCTTTAATTTGACACTCCTAACGCTGGGCAAAGACAGGAGCGACAACAGCTGCTTTGCTTTGCATCTGCACTTTGAGGGTGATGGCACTCCAGTGGTTTCATTTGGATTTAGAAAACCTTGCTTTAAAGGGCTAGAGCTGGAAACGAGCTTAAAGTCTCAGTTCCCTCAGAGGCATGTTTTGCAGTTATTATGGTGTCTGGTTCACAAGTTTGGAAGGTTGGGTTCCTTGCTAAGTCTGGAGGAGTGTTGAGTTTTATTTTTTTTATTGTTTTTAAAGTTTTTCTTTACCCTCAGGGAAGGGAGAGGTATGTAAAATGCAGTTAATTATGATGGTTTATTATCTCATTAAATTATGAAATACCTTCTGCAAAGCTTATTATAGTAATCTAAAAATCAGCTATTCGTATTTCTGATCTTTGTCTCCGACCCTTGCTTTTTATTGCAGATTATATGTATGTATATGTGCCTGTGTGTGCATGTAGGTGCATGTAAATGCACGTGTAAAACATTGACTAAAGTAAAACTTACCTATATAATTTCATTTTATTCAGCGTAAAGCTTTGTGAACCGGATCAGTCATGTTGTGCTGACTAAGGTCACGCAATGGCTATGAAGAGGGATACTGTTAGTGAGGTAGTTATTTCTAGCACAGCTTCTGATCGTGCAGATTTATATAACAGCGATGCGTGGAAGAGCTGGAACACTTTTAAAGCTGCCTGGCTGCGAGGAGTCCCTCGTGGGTGGGAGTGCCTTGGTAAATGCACAAAAATACAGCTTAGCATAAACTCATACCTAGATTCTGAACCCTGTATGAGACCAGGGATGTCTCCATCTGGCGTGTTTTTAATATTGCCTGTATACGATCAAAATGTGCAGTTAGAGTCGCTACCTTTTCAGAAGAGAGAATTTGAATATCTAGAGAAAGAATTGCAGCTTAAATATCTACTTAGGACAAAATCTGTCTGCTCCTGCAATAGATAGCCATCCCAAAAAGACAGTGCATCATGGAGTTAGGTGGGCTGGAATCTAGGATAGCTTTATAAGTGATTTTGGATTTACTGATCCAAAATCATTCCATTCTTATTGGAAGTCCTTTGCTGAGGTTTCTAGATGGCTTATGTTAATTTAACTTAAAATGTGGCTTTTAAATTAATGAAGTTAAGCCAACACAAGAGGCCGTATGGACAGGCTGTCTTTTTGATTTATCTGTCAACAAGGCACTGGTTTAACCTACTCTTAACCCATAACAGTCCACGTGGATTTGAACTGATTTAACAAAACTTATTTAATTAAATTGGGGCAATCTTGTGTTGCCAGCAAGGCCTCAGGAGAAGCATCTCTAGTTCTGCCTTTTGGCATTTTCTTCCCTTGGTAATGGTGTGATAAAAGATGCATTTATTTTATTTGTTGACTTTGTTGACTTAATTCTCACCTTCAAGCTATTAAAATTTCCTTTAGTGCTAAGGGCAGTCGCTTACGCTACCCACTGTGGTTGCATTTGTTTGTTATTTTGAAGAGTATCCCTAGCTACTGAACCCGTAATTAATATAATTTAAAATAGAGAAAATACTCGAGGGGGCAGGGGATTGTGAAATCCTCCATGAATTTGTTTACCTGTGGCTCAGTTGGTTGGCTGGGTATGAAAAGGACTGCATATTTTGTCAGATTTTTGCAGTTTTCTAATCAGGCAGGTTTTCGGCCGCATTGCCATTCTTTCCTCAGTTGTCTGGCCCTTGCGGGATTTCCATTTTATTTTCAGGTAACTTCCACTTTTCGTGAACATACTGATGGCTCTTTGCACTCCCTCACATTTTACTTTCTTTATTGCTCCCAGCCTTATTGACTGCTTTCTGTTATTGCTCAAGTGCTCTTTCCAATTTTGCTTCTTTCGTTCTTCGGCGGGGTTTCACGTGGCGTTTTCACCAGTTGCCTTTCAGATGCACGGCTTTTGAGAGCTAAATGAACTGGTGCCAGGAGTTCATCAAATGTTCACTGGCGGTCCCAGCTGAAGTAATTGCCAATTTCTTGCCGCTCATGTGTGGGAGCACTCTGCCACGACCTATTGTACAGCCATGTGGCAAACCGGCCTCAGGTCCTCATGCGATGTAAATATACATGGATGCACGCATACACTATTTTTCATAAAATTTTAATCTTTCTACCTGCCCTCCTTTGGTCAACGTCTAATTTCAGCCTGGCAAAGGAGCAGAAAAGCCAAGTGATGTGCTTGAGGACTCCCAGTACATCAGTGACTGGAGATTGGCTCAGTGCTGTCAAGGAGTAGAGGTGGCACTGGGAAGCACCACAGGATTTTGGACTTTTGTGGACAGATTTACAAGACTGCGCTTAGTGAGGTGGGATTTTCTTGCTGAGGGGCCTACTGTTCCCCAGAGCCACAGGTGATGGGGCTGAGCAGATGCTACTGATGGGCTGTGGCAGATTCCAGTGGGGTTTGAGAGATAAGTATCACCAGCTGGAGTGATAAGGAGGAACCTCTCTCTGTCAAGTAGACTCCATGAAAAATGCAGGTCTGGGAAGAAGTTTAAGCTTAGGTGTGCAATCTGTTGTGGAGGATCAGGTTGTAAATAAAATAGAAGTGCTAGGATGCAGCGAGGAGCAAGGTGCTCACTGAGGCTGTCACATTTGAGGCTCAATGTTGCAGTTCACATTTGAGATAGGTGTGAGAGGTGTAGAGCAGGTTGAAGTGCAAATGTACACATACAGTGGGAAGTGCTTGAGTGCCAGGTTGAGTTTGTAATGCAGTGTGGTAAGAGGAAGGCATCTTGCTGCCCATCACAGGGCAGGTTACCAGCAGGTTAAAATGGCTGAAGATGGTGTTCTTTTTAAGTATGAAATTAATTAAGTATCTAGAGTGTGGTTCGACTAATGGAGACATCTACTGAATGTGACCCTGAGGTTGTCACAAGCATATGTTCCTGGAAATTACAAGTGGTCTACTCTCAAGGCCATTCCTTCACTCTTGCTTCCTTCACTCTTGCTATCAGGTGTCCCCTCAGGCCAGGAGCTGGCAAGAGGTGCTGGTTGGACACAGCTGATTAGTGGCAGCCCAGGGCAGGGCAGCCACACCTCGAGGACACTTCCAGAGGAGCCTGTTGGGAGCCACCGTGCTGACCATCACCAAACAGGACTCTTCACCCATAGGGCACCCAGATTAGCAAGTGGCCAGCTTTCATGCGGTGTCACTGTCAGCGTAGACAGAATCTGGGATGCCATCCTCTGCTTCCTGTTTTAAACATATGTAACTGGTGCTTTGATAGTACAGGGAAGTGAGGTGGGTCATCCGCTTGTAGCAGCAGAAATGCAGGAAATCAGATCCTGTCATTTCTTAAGAAGAAAATAGAAAAGAAACCCTACACACAGCACCCCGCCACCCTGCCCCCCTCCCCCTGGGTTATCATCATAAAAACCCAAACCACCCAAATTTGCTTTCCTTGCTGCAAAGTCTTCATGGAGACTAGGCTTCTTGTTGCAGAAGGGTTGACAGCAAAGGGGACTACGCTGGCATTGCTGCCAGGCACATTTTCCTTTCACATTTTACAGCTCAGTAACTAATGTGTTTCTCAGTCAGCTTAGGGTGATCTTAATGCAAACTGCTACTGGAAAACACAGTACTTCCCTCCCATGAGTCCTCACCACCTCTTTTGTGCCAACACCAGTGCTTCTGTGCCTATGAAACCTAACCTGACAAAGAAAAAAAATCAACCTATAAATTAATTTTCAGCTAGATCAACTTCCTCAGCCAGCTGATTATGGGGTCTCAGGAGCTCTTGTGCTGGCATGAGCAGGAACGTGTGATGAAGGAAAGAGCATATACCATACATTTTTCTGCAGCAGCCCTTGCTGAGATCAGTTTAAACCAAACTGAGCCCCTCATTTAAGATGGAGAGGTGAGGCAATGCAATGGTTTCCTGCTCCAAAAAGGTATGATCCCACTCCCTTTGCCCTGCTCCTGCCTGGATGGTGCATTCCCACCCCTTCCTGGTGTGATATGCAGAACTAGGAACATGGCTTTTCCCTGCCACCATCAGCAAACTCTTAATTTGTCTGGTTTGTACCACCAAATGTCAGGTACCCTGCCGCCCATGCTCCACATACCACCTTATCCTAAGGGTAAAAGTAAGGAGGGTGTTAGGGAAGATGAAGCACTGGTAAATCTCACTATTCCATGAACGAAATCTTCTCGGAGGGATTGTATTTTTGTCACTTCGTGGACAAATCTGTGTTGGGTAGGTACAGTTTGTGTGTGTGTTTGTGTGCTTTCACTATGATTGCCTGGTACCAACATGAGTTCAATATGCATGTTATCTTTTGTCTAGAACCTCCTGGGGTAGGGGGGCGTGACACATGAGACAAGAATCAGGAGAGTATTGAATACTTGCTCCTGCAGGTAAAGAAAGAAAGTCTGTGGGGAAGGCTATAGATTGTGGTGGCACAGGAACTGTTACCATAGTTTCCATCCATATCATTAGTTCCCAACTACTTTATCTGGCATTCAGGAGGAAGAGAAAGCCGGCGTGCTCTGGCAGTTCAGCCAGCCCCCTCTCATAGGATTTAGCATCCCTCAAAGAAGAGGTGCGGGGTGAATGGCCCCTTTCCTTTTCAAGCCAGTTTGACTGGTAGCAGGATGTGGCATGGATTGAAAGAAGGCATGAACAAAGTTACCAGGACAATTGACCGCGTCTCCGTGATGGACTCACAAGAATGGGCTGTGTGACTCCTGGGGAGGAAGCCTGAAGAGAGTCGTGGTTTGATTCCAAGGGAAACTTAATGCAAAAAGTTACAGCGGTGTAAGAAAAGAGAAGAGACCAAGAAGGGCAGATAGGACCTGCTAAAGTTTCTGTTATCTTCAGAATTATATAAGGATAGTACAGGTTTAACATCATGGAATATATACTGATATTAATTTTATTCCTGCCTTCCCTTTCTCCCCTCCCCACCTCTCCAATTTGTGTATAGTAATCTTTGTTGGTAAGATGGTTAATGTGATTGATGTATGTTTTATACAAAAGTGATCACTTTGCTGCGGCAGATACAGGATATAGGATGTTTTGCATCTCTTGTTTTTTTTTTTTTTTCTATTGTGCATCTAAATGTTGTGGTTTTACAAGAGAAATTTTGAGTCCCTGGTAACAGCCAGATGGTAGAGGAGCCTTTGAAAGGCCAGGCCCATGAAAAGTGCAGATATCTGGTTTCAGGGGGGGTTAAATTGCAAGCTGCAACCTCTGCAAGAGGTTAAAATGCCCACAACCTACTGACCGTGTGACTTTTATCGCTTCCTGCCAGCAGATGGAAAATTTTATTCAAATGGTAGGGATTAATGGAGGACTTAATTGAACAGGAAGTTTTTCAGCCATTCAGATGATGGCTAAAATGATCCATACACTGTTACTTCTGACATCTCTGCCAGAAGTAATCTCTGGCTTTCTGGCTAGTATAAGTTGCTTTTAGGGCAAAGGTGAAAGATTGCAAGCATTGAGGTACGCATGTTTTTCTGAGATTGGAAAACAAGAATGAAATGATCTGTAAAATAACTTTTTTTTTTTTTTTTAATAAAAAAGCATTATTGCAAAAGGCTGCTCAAAGGGCAAAGAGAGTTTTCTTTCAGTTGCACGGCTTTGATCTTGTATCCTCTTGAGTATTAGCAGTTGGTCAAATTACTAGGGATGGTGCTGCTGATATGTTTGGTATTATTTGACATATCATTCACCGTTCAGTCTGAATATGCAACTGTTTTGAAGAGGAATACAGAACAAAGGACAGCACTGAATTTATCAGGAACTGGGTTTCGAGTAGTGCCAGAGGGTGTCACATGAGTAAGGAAATGGGAAGCTCTGTCATCTGAACCGTGCTGGTTCTGTTTAATGTCTCCTGGTTGGAAACTGGGAAGCAAACAGGTTTTGCAGTTGTCCCTCCGATGTCTAAGAACACTGAAAATGATACTAGAAGAATGTTGAAGTTGCACACTGCGTTGTGCAAAAAGTGGTTTTGACTTCTGCGTAATTGAATACAGGGAAATACTCAAGTTTTATGAAAATGGGCAGGTTTTAACATTCTGTAGGCTCTATCCCACAGGGTTGGAAATCTTTTTGTAGGGCCAAAAAGGCTCTGTGATAAATAGTAGGGTCCCTGTTAGGCTTGATCCAGTGCAGACAGAAGGATGGCATTGCAGAGCAGGTGAAGTGAAAAGGCAGACCCCATGATAGCTTTACTGCATATCAGAAAAATAGGAGGATTGCTTTACTCTCTTCCACCTGCAGTGAGTCCAGGCAGCAGGACTCTGCCAGTTCTTTGCCAGTAGGTGGAGACCATGCAAGTGAACTGGAAATTGCGTCCTCCTTCCAGTGTGGAAGGTGTGTTAGTGTGGAGTTCACCTGGATTATCTTCAGCACATGGGACAGGGTTTAAGGTGAATAAAAAATTGTATTTTTGTGGTCTTAAAGAATTCATCAGGACTTAATACTTACTCAGGCGTCTGCTAATCATTATTAAAAAGGAAACAAATGTGAATGAGTTCCTTTATTTATTTTCTGCTGCCCTGATTTTGCATTTTAATGTTCTGGCATGTGGTGATGCTCTTCTCTGTGCAGCAGCATGGCATAATATGGCTCTCCTAGCCTAAATTCTCACTCCTTGGTGATGTGCTTCCTGTAGAACTTGCTGGTACGAGATGGTGGGTTTAGCTTAAGCTGAGAAGTAGGAAGCTTGAGTCACAGTACCAGAAAAGAGGGGGAGCACCCATTTCTGGATAGAGGGACTGGTAACTCAAGTCTCCATTTGCTGAGTGCTTCTGTTAGTATCCATGCTTAGATGTGCTTGTTCAGCAGCTTGCAGGGTGCCCTGGTGAAGAGAACCAAGCAGCAGGTGAGAAACACTGCAGAAAAAGAATGGCTCCAGAGCATGGCAAACTGCACAAAGCAGCACTACAGAAGCAAACGGCACAGGAGAGAGCGTGGAGAGGAGTCAGGAGCTGTTGAAGCTGGCTGGCACTACTGCTGAAATAGGTGCTTGTCAAATGGCACTCAGTACTGAGCCACACTAAGGCGGTGACTAGTCCCATAGAGTCAACTTGCCTGGCTTTTCTAGCATCATAAACTCTCTCTAGTGAGCAATCTCTGCAGCACGCATAGCCTGATGAACAACAGAGATGTATCCAGGACACAGCCCCCTCCAAAGTGGACTGATGCCACACATTCCTGTTTCATGTCCCTTCTCAGTGGGGATGCTTTTGCATCACTGTGCACGTTTGTAGCTTGTGTGAGCATATCTGAGCTCGCTTTTAAGAATGCTGTTGGCTGTGGTGGTGAAGGTGTCAGCAATAACCAGGACCTTGGGAGGAGCATTGTAGGACCCACAGTGAAGTCTCTGCTGCATTGTTGTTAGATTCCCATGAAGCTACTCCAAAATGGGAATTTTTAAGAACCATTACAGGACAAAGGAAGGGTGGCACCACCTGTCTCTAGTTTTCAGAAGGATCTCTTCTGCCATCTATTGCCATTTACAGCTCACCACATGCCTGTATGGAGGAGAAAAAATTCTTGTCCAATCTCAGGTGGGACAGCACTGGAGAAAGTGGATTTAAAAGAGCCATTGTCTTGCTGAAATAGTTTGTCCAGATCTTACATTTATAGAGGAATAAGCCTTTGGACCTGGATTTATGGACAGTCTGTAGGGTAGTTGCTGTATTGTGATCAGAAAAGAAAGGTAGATACTGTGGGAAAACAGCTTCTTGGGAGCTTCATTCAGCTGCTATATCCTCATTTGGACATGTTTCCACTGTTTCTTCTCCCTGGGCAGCAGCTGATAAACCCTTCTGTGCTTGCCACAGCCACCAGCACATGGGATGAGTGGAAGTGTTCGAGTATCTGGTGGTAATTAATGTGCTTAAACCTAAATCAGCTTTTCTACAGCTGCCAAAGGCTGGGCTGGGAGCATGCCATTGTTGAGATGCTTGAAGGTAGTTGTGAGGTTTTGTGATTGTATTGTATTGGAGTTGTGGCGTGGTCCTTTTTTGACCTGAACGTAAGAAGAGAGTTTGTGACCCTGTGTACAATGCTGCAGTGATGTGAATTGCATACATTAAGCATCGGCTGTTCCTGCATCAGGTCCAACTAAAAGCAGTTGTAGCAGTAGGATGAAAAGGAGACCCATGTTCCTGGAGAAGAGCTGCAAGCTTCACTAATTATGCTTCTGTTTTTTCGAATTGTTCCTTATTCCTCTTTGTTGCAGGGGAATACAGGGCTCAGTAAAAATAACTTTTGAAAAGTGTTGCATTCTACCTTACTGGAATGTTTACTGAAAATTGACCCAGATTCTTCTAACGAGACAGGATTAAGAATTTTTAAGAAGAATAATACTTTTTCTACAGTTACCTAGTAATACAGGTCTTGGTTGTGGCTTGGATTACATCATCTTGCAAGTCATTTTGAAGGAGTCACTTCTTAGAGGGACCACAAGTTTTGCACTGGTTACCTGTAGATGGTGTCTGCATGGATGGGAGCAACCAGGTCTCTCACCCTCTAGTTCCTTCCTGATACAAACAGGTGTGGAGACACAGGTGATGACTGAATCTCAGTTTTCACAGTTGCAAACTTGCTAGCAGTAGCAACCAAGCCAGCATTTTGTTGAAATGGGCAACAGGTACTGCTGATACAGGTAGAAAATAGTATCCCAGAAACTTAAGGGGATGTGGAAGAGGAAATGCAGTTGAAAGGACTCCTTTGTGTGCCTGGTTTTTGCTCTTGGTGTGGTGCCATTTATTCACCTGGCATTTTAGTGGTATGTGAATTTATACAGACAGAAATACGATTTAGTACTACCACAGCTAACACTTGCACTCAGGTGTGCTCCAGGGAGAGCCAACAAGATCTCCTTGTATTCTGAGGGCACTTTTCCCCCCTCTTCCTTTGCTTGTCCAAGTAATTTTTACCCTCACAGTTGGGGAAAACAATAATTGTTAAATTAAAGTTTTGACAGTGTTGATGTTGATTTGAATTCTGGAGCCCTGTTCTCATGGTGATCCTCTAGAAGTTTGCTATTTGGAGTGAATGTCTTAGGCTTGTTCTCAGGAGTGAAAGGGTGAAAATACAGCTTAGCTGTTCTTCCTGCTGGCACGTGCAAAAAGTGAGAAGGATTTCCCAGTTGTCCCATGAAGAATGATACCTCCAGCACTAAGTTTTGCATGCTCACCTTGGGCTTGCCTGGAAGTGCCTGTCATGTGGTTGATTTTGTTTGAGCTGGAAATTACACACTTGATAATCATCTGATCTGCAGCAAACGCCTGGCTATTAAAGCCTAATTTACCTTTTTTTTTTTTTTTAATGAGGGCAGTATGTATCTACAGCCTATCACTTTCAGACACGTTAACCTTAATAACTGAAGCTGCACACCCAGGCAAATCATTGCATACAGGCGTGTTGTGTGCTAGACTGGGTGTCAGGTCGAACAGTGCAATTAAACCAAATGTGTAAATTGTGTATCAGCTCTGATGGGAACAAAAGATGGTGTGCGTCAAACCTGATCCAGGCCGGGACAGGGAGAAGTAAAACTCAGAGTTAACTGTTTTGCCAACTGTCATAGTAAGGAAATAAGTAACCCAGGTATATGGCAGAGGAGAAACTATAATGATATTGGCACAGAGTGGTCAGCGCAAAGGCAGAAATCGGTGAGGTAGAGTGTGGTCTGTGCCAGAGCCCTCCATGAGAGATCTATCTCCACGGGAGGTTTAGATTAGACATCAGAAAGAAATTCTTTACTGTGAGGGTGGTGAGGCAGTGGAACAGGTTGCAAAGAGAAGTTTCAAAGGTACCAACAAGTTCTACAGGATGCCCCATGCCTGGAAGTGTTCAAGGCCAGGCTGGATGAGGCTTTGAGCAACCTGCTGTAGTGGGAGGTGTCCCTGCCCATGGCAGGGGGGTTGGAACTCTGTGGTCTTTAAGGTTCCTTCCAACTCCAACCATTCTATGTGATTCTGTGTGATGGGTGCTACCAGCTGATGAAAGGACAGTTGCAAAGCTCAGTTACGGCCATGTGTAGCTGTATGGGATGGTCAGGCTGAGGCAGCAATATGGGAGGGGTCCCACAGGCTTTATCTGTGCAAGAACAAACCCCTGAGTGGATAAAAATAAATATATGGTGTTTTGCTGCCCAGATTGAGATGAGAGGTGTAATACTGAAAGAGATCTGGGAACTGCAAAGCCTAATTGAGCAATAACAAGAACCCCAAACTCTCCCTGTTGAAAGAAGGTTTTTGATAGAGGATGGCTCCTCAACAGCTAACCTCAGATCAGGCAGCAAGTGGGTCTTTATTCCTGTCTATGCAGTGTTTGGTTAAAATCAATACCAGCTCATTGCCACGAGTTAGTAGTAGCAATTTTAATGTGATAAAAGTAAAGTACATGTGATAAAGTAAGTACAAATACTTACATTGCAGTTTCTTAGAAGTGACGAAAGCAAACTAACCAAATACCAATGCTGCTTTTAGAAAGACAGAGGCATAGATTGCTTCACTTTAGCTTGAAGGCTTTTTGCTAGCAGCTCAGAAGGTGGAAAACGCACTGTATTGAAAAGAGAACTGAGAATTAATCACAAAATAGTGACACTCAAGCAGCTACTTCAGCTGCAGTTTCCTATACAATTTGGAAATCTAATTCTAGCAGTGCTGTTATTGAAAAGGACAAACATCAGGCAACAGAAAAGCAGGAAACAACAAAGCAAAAATGAAGTTAATGCAGAAAGAAAAAGGTTGTTATACCAAACAGCAAGCAAATATTGCAGTATATAACAAGCAGGAGGTTTTGTATAAACCTGCAGATTGCTAGAGATTAGAGAATGTTTGACAAAGACCGTTTGTTTTGCAAATCTCTTCCCAGTTGAGATGGTTTGATATAAGGACAGCCTCTCAACCCAGGATTTTATTATAAATGGATTAGTATGAATACATATATATTATAAATTCAATTGTGCGCATTGTTCATTTTGTACATTTTATAGTACTTATGTTTTACTTAGGACTTATGGAATAATAAACTGAAAGTAGTCAGATCTTTATACTGATACACAACTAAATCTTGCACGCTGATAATTTAGTACTTGGTTTGTAGCTAACACAGCATGCACATATCTAGGGTATTAACATTTACTAAATTTAATACAGACTGTATTAAAAGTATTTCTGGCTTGAGCTTTGCTTTGCAGAGAAAATACCACCTTTGTGTAGTAGGTGTTTCCATCCTAAACATGTCCTTTTTTACAAGCTGAAGGAATGGTGCTAGGATATTCTATTTTAAAAGACATTTCTGAAGTATTTTTAGCTGACAAAAACTACAGTGTTTCGATTTTAAGGAAGGCAATTTGCTTAAAATATTCAACTAAAAATAAATTCAAGTTTAGAAAGTGTATTTTGCATCGGTTGAAGGGAAGTGTTTTCCAGCCTAGTCTGCATTTGTATACTTGGGATATTTTTGTAGTAGAGTTTTAATAATCTCTGGCTATAATTTGCTGTCTTGGACCTAAATAGTCAGTTCAGTAGAAGAGAAGTGTACCAAGCAGAGGTGGGGCTTCCTCAGGCTAAGGCTTTTTTGGACTTCATATCATAGATAGGTGTTTAAAGTCTCTAAAAGCAGTAGAAGGAAAATAATATTTTGTTGAGCGAAGGGGAATTACTCTTTATTTTTAGGGGAATTACTATTTATTCTTAAGTAGTCTGGATATTTCGGGCTGCTGTTGGGTGTTTCCATGATGGTTAGATATGCTATTTTGAGTTCTTCCCTCATCCTTTTCCTTCTTGCAAAGTTTGTTCTGTTTGTGTTATTTGCAAGTCTTACGTAGGGTAAGCAGTTTATTTTGAGGATGCAAAGAGGATTTTTGTTGCTCTTTTTGCCACCCGTGCCAATTTGCCTTCTGTTGCCAAATGCATGCTAAATAGGTCCTTCCAGCAGAAATCGTTGCAGCAACAAGCATAGAGCAACGCCACACTGATGGTGTTACGTGTTTATTATGCACAAAATGTCTTTCTGAGCACTTTTGTTACCTCCTTACCTGTGCTGCCATGCTCAGAAGTGGTGCGTAAGTGAGTACCAGGGGCTGCTACGCTTGGTCTGATGTAACCTCCTTTTTTGGCAGCAGCCTCACACTTATATTGGATTAAGTGTAATGTGAAACCGTACCCAAAATAATTGGTTTTGTGCTTTTAGAGGTTTTCATGGGGACATAAGAGGTTATTAAGATGCATACGCTCCTTCACAAGGAAACAGTTGTAAGTTATCGCCCATGTTTCAAAATGTTTTATTTTTCCTGTGCTGGCCCACCTTTGAAACTGGTCATCTTGATACAAATGTGGAGCAAAGCCTTCTTAAAAGTGTGGCTTTTGGTGTCTTAGCCTCACATGTTGTAGCTATGGAGTGGCTGCTTTCTTGCTCAGGGCTCACTTTCTGCACCCTTAGGAGTTGTAGTAGAAGCCTGTGGAGCACATGCCTGTCCATGCAAAGAGCAGTAGTTGTTGCAGGAACCTGAAGGATGCTGCGGTTACAAAAGGGTACCTTCATTTATTCGTGTTTGTAAATAGAATTAATGATGCTTATAGCTGTAACTGCTAAGGTTTTAGTAAAAAAATGGGTATTTCATAAGGAGCAGGCCTGATTTTGTGGCACTGCTGAGTTCAAACCAAGCAGAGGTGTGAGAGGAGAAGCATCTCAGACACATCTGACTATACAGCAAGAAGTCTCCAGAGCTTCACGAGGAAGTGGCAAAAGTTCACGATTGTAGCCTAAAACTGGGTGGAGGGGAGGCCTGGCATTTTCACTGTCCTCACTGAAATAAAGGGCTCTGCAGCAGCGTGGTGGGTAGTTGAAGAGCCGGTGATGCTGCCAGGCCAGGCTGTGTGCCATGCAGGAAGCTGGCAAGCAAAACGAGCAGGGAATTGTTTGTACTGGGAAAGGACAGCAAGCAGAGAACGTATTTTCAGAGACAGAAACTTCAATAACTTCAAGTTATTCCCTAATCCTCTCAGTGCTCTAGGGACCGATAATAGGGATGCTGCAAAGAGCCTTGACTGATCCTTGCTGCAAAGGGTTAATTTCGAACCATGAAATAGGCTTAACCTTTACTTTTTGGGGTTGTGGTAGTTGTGGAGTCCTCCTCACTGCTTATCTTTGATCGCATGAGTTTTGAGTAGGTGGTTTCAGAGATGTGGTGGGTGGATAGTGTATGTTTTTAACAGCCAAGCTGAGAGGGCACGTTGATGGGGAAAAAATTGCTGTGCAGATGAGAGCAGCAGGCAGGGTTGCTTGCTAACCTTTATAATCTGGTTTTTGGCGAGAGAGAGTACGTTTTGTGCAGAACAGAAGCCAACACAAAGCATTTTTCTCTGGCCGCATGTGTGGTTTTGGTGATAGAAATGTAGTTGGTTGAAATTAAAATCTCATTCATCCTGTGTGGGAGCCCTCTGTCTGCTTGTAAGAATGGAGTTTTGCAAAGCAATCTGAATAATTTTGGGAATATACAGGCAGACCTATACAACACCTTCATTCTGGAAAGATAATTACTTGATATGAGGAAATATGTATGTTCAATTGTCTTTTAGTTCCAGTTCAGGAATTATAAGGACTGTGATAAAAAAAAGAACAAAACCCCACAAACCATCATGCTATATTTGCCATTAAAAAGATGAACATAGGCACTAAGAGTAGCTAGTGGTGTTTGTTGTTGTTGTGGGGGATGGTGGTGGTGGTGTAGGAGTTAGATGGTGAGGACATCGACAATTTTATGCGGAGTTCGGGGAGAAAATTGCTGATGCTGCCTTTTTGTTCTCTGTTGTCATTAGGGCACATATATATGTTTATACAAACACTGCTGGAATTTCCAAAAAGATCTTTTTCCTATTTCAGTCACAAAATTGTGGAATTTTAAAATACGGTAACAAACATCGTCTTACTCAACTATTTAAGTTTAATAGCCATGAAAGAGAAGAGGTTGGTGAATTATATGTTTCATCCACACTGAATGATAACTGCTTTCCTTAAGTCATAGCAGTCAAGCCTGCTGTGGAGTGACAAGACCTGACTTTGCCTTCAGTGTTATTGATTCGTGTTTCAGTTTGACATTATGTAAATACTCTGCTATTAGGGAAGAAAATGATATAAAATTGCATCCTTTCTCAATGAGATTTTAAGTTCTTTCAGTAGCTTCTCTCATTTTTGAAGCTATAATAAAGATCATAATTAGAATCCCAGTTGCTTAAGTGAGAAATTAGCATGTTCTTAAATGCTGAGCAGAGTCAGGTTCCCAGCGAGACCCCCTCCGGGTGTCTGTCCTGCCCCAAAGCGTTTTCCCTAATACCAATTTGCGTTCTAGACGTATTAAAGAGAATCATATTCGTTGCTGCCTAGCAGTTAATCAGAGCCTTCAGATAGGCTTGAAATAATTTGCAGCCTGACTGCCAAAACCACCTGCATCCGTTCATTTCCTACAGCCCTACCCGGGCATGCTCTAAAATTTATCAGAGGGTGTCAGTCTGTAGCCCAGTACCAGGACTGTTACAAATGGGCTCCATACATGCAATTTTGTCACAAATACTACTTAACCCCACCTCCAGACCTTCTTGCCTGCTGTCTTCTGGGCTGTGGCCAAGGGAACAAAAATCTAATGGCTTTTACCTAATATGCTCCCTGTCAAAAATATCTTTCCCTAAAGGTTTTGATTTGTTTTTTGTAGAACTGGGCACTAACACAGATACCTTATCTATTAATATATATATATTACCATAAATAAATAAGATTCTAGCAGATTGGAATAAATTACAACTTTAATGGGGCTAAAATAAACCTAATTTGTAAATTAATTAAAAACAAGAAGCAAAGAACACTAACACTTAAAAAAAAAAAAAGACACTTTCATGGTGCAAAGATTTAGTTTCCAAATAAGTGAATGGTAAACTGTAATTGTATGATGTGCAAGGAAATAATCAGAGCATATGAAACAGTAGTCACAGATTTTATAGTCAAGATGTTCTCTTTCTGGTTTTCCGAATTGTTGCAGAAGATACCAAAGGGTAAAGCAGATAAAATACTGCCTTTGCAATTGACCCAGGTAGGGATATGTTACTGGTGGAAGATGGATTTGAATCTCTCTCTCTCTGCTTTTTTATTTTTTTTAAACAGTGAATTTTTATGTTTTGACATCTTTTTTGCAAGTTCTGCCTAACATGCTTCTGATATGCTCTTGTTTCCACAGGCCGAGGCTGCAAGCACAAAGGAAGTTTGCCCAGTCCCAGCCAAACAGTCCCAGCACAACTCCAATAAAGATAGTGGAGCCGTTGTTACCCCCTCCCGCCACTCAGATTTCTGACCTCTCCAAAAGGAAGCCCAAGACAGAAGATTTTCTCACGTTCCTCTGTCTTCGAGGTAGGAGTCTGACAGCAGCCTAGGGGGACAGACTCATTCCAAGAACGAGCTGTAGCATGTAGCACCACACACCAGTTGCTAGACAAATGTACAGGTGCTGCACTTGAATATATTGTGTGCATTTCAGCTCTCAGCAATTTGACTGTATCTGAAGCAGGAGCATTTGAGTTCCTGGTTTTGAAGGCCATAAAATGAGGCTGGTAATGGTGCAAAATGAAATTTCTTTTATGCTCAGCACTCTGTTATCCTTGAATGGGTTTTTGTCTAGCTCTCTTAAGTCCTCCCCGTCCTCCCTTGTTTTGTCTGGCTATAAACTGAAGAAGTGCTTAACTTGCCTAAGTACTTGTTCTTGCAAGAGGAGAAATCTGGCTGGAAATTCCCCTTGTCTACCTACTCAGTGTCCATTATTGTTCAATCTGAGGGAGGCTTTCCATCTGACAATTGGTGGAGGGATTGCCTGTTGTTCTTAGCTGTCAGAGGAGCCAGATTGTTCCCATGGTCATAGTTAAAACAGGTGAGCTCCTCCCCTCAGCAGCTGAAGTGCAGACAAGGCACCTGAAGTTACACTGTGAGGTATCCAAATGGTCTCAGTCAGAGGTGCCTGAGCCTGGCTGGAGTTGCATGTTGTGTGTCTGTGAACCTGAATGTCAGACTTGTGACCTTAGCATGAGATACAGCTGACTGTCCAGACTAAGCTAAAGAAGGAGGAGACCTTACCAGGGTGGTCATTTTTCCTGGGACTTCCCGATGTCCTATGTCCCAAATAGTGTACTGAAGATAGCATCTTTCAATTTATTCTTCCAAATGTTGGATAAACTCTCATGGTATGTTTCTTTTTTGGCTGGTGCCCCCCAGCCCCTTTGCTGGTCACTGCTCCATCCTTGATGTGTTGGAATGATGACTCTTGCTGTTGTTTTGTCCCATTACCTGCTGAAAGAGTGTGCATTTCTTGCAGATGGGAATTGTCTGCAAAAGTCTTAGCAGAGTGAATCCTTCAAAGCTTGTGTTTGAGTTCCCCTTTCCAGTTCTGAGTGTTGCATCTACATTCCTAGTAGTCAATGGTAGTCAACGCTACCTGTAGCTTCCTGCTGAGGCTTTCTAACCTTAGTGTAGCAGGGTTTGATTTCTTTTTTTCTTCTCTTCAGTGGGGTTTTAGGCTAGTGGTAGCTTTAGACTGGTTGCTAATACATCTGTCTTGACTCTGGTCCAATATGGAGTCTCCATCCTTTTGGAACTTCTGGTAAAGCGGGTGGGTGGAGGGGATGGAGGGTGGTGATTTGCTGGCTTTTATGTTTGTTTAAAGGATTGAGAGGAGCAGAATCTAATGGAGTTTAAAGTGGCATCACAGTCCTCTGAAATTTAATCTGTGGAAATGTATTTCTAATTTAGTCTGCGGTGAGGTTGATCAGTCTGTTGGCAGCATGTCACTGCTGTGATCTGGGCCAACTGCCACAGTTGTTGGTGGGAAAATTCAGATGGTCTGTGTGTGTGTGAGCACACATGGCTGCATTCACACACTTGTTTCCACTGCTTGTTAACTAAGCATGTGTTATTTATAGCTTTAAAGGCACTTGCACTTAAAGAAGGGCAACCTGTGTGGGGATGTGACTTATCTTCATTTTTATGTCCTGCTGTCTCTGAGCTTTCTGCTTTAACATGCAAATGGAAAGTGTGGGTAGTTTTGTCCTATTCCAGTGCTTCATTCAGAAGGTTTGATTTTTTTTTTTTTGGTTAAATTTCAATCAGTGGCTGTTTAGCTCTTGCACCTGTAATTTTCTTCTTTGTTATTCATCTGTAGAATAATTGATGTTTTGTACTGTCAATTAAGAACTTGCAATTCATTCCTAATTTCTTCAGTGTGCAGGAGTACTCAGATATTTGAGACAACACGTGCGTTCAGACAGCAAGATCGCAATTACAATTATAATAAAAACCACGAGGGAAAATCTGCTCTGAGTGCCACACGTTGCGTGTTCTTGGTCTGCTTAAACAGGCTGAAGAAAAGCAGAGAGGGGAAGGTGTCAGCTCTCTGGTTTAGCACCTCCACTTATTGCTTATTGCTCCACCGCCTTTGTATAAAGCCTTAAAATAGACAGTAAAAGCGGGTAGGGGGAATATTATTGAACATCTGCTACCTGGATGCATTTCTGTGGAGGAGTGGGAGGGCAGCTGTGGCCTGGAGGGAGTGGAGTTATTGACTTTGCTTTTATGATGATTCTGGCTTTGGTGTCTGAACTACTGTGTCCTTCAAGAGGCCCTGGTTGCCTGAGATTGTGCCCATCCGGTCCCTTGGGTGGTTAGCTCCAGGTGGTGGCTCTCTTGATGTGACCATTAGAAAAAGGGAGGTAGAAGGTGGTTCTTCATATGCTTTCAGGGAGTACATGTAGCAGCCTACTGGTACGTCCAGCTCCAGAAAGGTCCCACACGTGGTCTTCCAGGGCAGTGGCAGGACCTGCTCTTGTGATGGTACCCTGTGAGCTTGGGGAGGGAAGATCCAGCAACTTACTTGAACTCTGCTTAGGGAAGAGTTGTGATTCTTTTGGAAGGGGTTTGTTTTGGTTTTTAATCTTTGTGCTATTATTTATTGAAGCATTGGTGGATTCAAACTTGCTTGCGTGGTGGGATATGTGGTTTTTCTGATTTCTGTCCAGAAATGCCTGTCCACTCCTAGCAGTTTGCACTTTGATAATTAAATGAGACACACAATTACATGGAAATAAGAGTACAGCACTTTCGAAGTTGTTTAGCAGTAAGCGTAGTGGTGATATGATCCAGGACTGTAAATCCTCTTGTTTGTGTGTGTATGTGTGTGGGGGTTTTGTTTTGTTTTGTTTTTCTTTGAAATCTTTTTGGAGTTGGGACTCTCTTAGGTGCTAGTCCTTCAAAATGCTTAGATGATATAGTCCCTGTATTCATGGCCAAAGATTTTCTCTGGAAAAGGGGTCTTCTCCAGGACCAGTGTGAAAACATCTCTGTAGTCATATCTCTGTCCTTGTCCCACTGCACCCAGTGGCAGTGGCAGAAGCGTGGTGTAAATTTGCGGCAGTGTGCACTTTCATTTGCTATTTTTAAACAAAGAAATTTAAAAATCCTAGTCACTGCTGGAAGTCCACTCTTCCACTCTGGGACGTTTATTTTAAGAGGCGGCAGCTGAATTCTGTGAGTGATGGAGCAGTGCTATCATTTGAAAGGGAGATAATTTAACCAAGATGACCTGCTTGGTTTCGTTATGCAGAATACTAGGGGGTTTAGGTGTATTTTTAATTAGGTTGGGTTTTTGAACCCTTGATTTGATAATACAGTGTACTAATTACTTCTTCAAAGGTGAGCAGAGCAGAATTAAAAAGCTGTAACAGTTGATGAATATTTGAGCACCCTGGAATACATCTCACTGACCAGACTTGGCACGGCTCCCCTGCTTTCTATTATTTTAATTTTTTTTCTTTTTTTTTTTAAATTGTGACCTAGAATTTCAAACACAAGAAGGAAGGGAATGGCACAGATATCTCTGAAGTGTTTGTCTGCAGCATTCTTATCTTTAAATAGCTTCTTTGAAGGAGCCTGCATGCTCTTTGCCAGAGGCATAATTAGTATCTTTATGCAGCGTGCATAGACGCAAGTGTGTCATCTCCATGCGCTTGTACAACAGCTTTCACTTTTTCCTCTGTTTTCTGCCTCTGATAAAATTTTTCTTACTAGCTTCTGTTACAGCACATTTAAGTTACCTCTACTCTCCGTAATTATTTGTGGGTTAAAAATATGGCAAGTGAAATAATGCAGGGCTAAAGGGGGAAGAAGAAACAACTCCCTGTGAGCAATGGATCTTTGGCAAAAGGTGATAACAGGAAGGCTTTGATTAGGAGGCTACATTTTAAGAAGTTTTCCCATGATCAATTTTCTAATTAAGCCGGGCCTTTGGGAGTTACATGCTAGAGAATTTCAGGGATTCCTAAATGAAGATGGTTTAATTGAGATCTCACAAATGGAGTTTTCAGGCTTTTCCAGCAACTGTTCTGCAAAACGTGTGGTTGTTCGTTTTGAGTACTGCAATGACTTAACAATATGATGATTTCTTACAACTGGTCAAAACCAAAATAGAAATTCTCGCTATAGCACATTTGTCCAAATTTAAGTAACTTCAAAATCTTGATGCCATGGTCCTCTTGCGGCTTGCTCTTAGATGGGCTTTTTGTTTCAAACACCTTGTTTAGTTGACAGGCTTAGGGGCCTTTGATCCCAGTCTTCTCTCTTGTGTGTCAGTAGGAGATATTGGGCTGTCTGTGCCAGTAGATACCTACAGGGATTTGCTGTTACTGCAGGAGAGGCCCCCAAACCAAAATCTTGGGACCTCTTAATTTTGAGCATGTTGGAAAATGACCATTAATTAACTTTTAACGAGGCAGAGGGTATGCTTGCCTGGTAACTCAGTGTCAGTAGGTGCACTGGCCTTCATGAGAGCTGGCGACTGCATCACTCACATTCTTGAAGTCCCAGCCTTCCAAGGAAGCAAGTTGCCACCATGGAGGCATGCTCACCAGATCACAGTAAGCATGTTAAATAGCACAGCAACTTGATTAGGCTGAAAGCGAAGCATTGAAATGCTGACACTGTCCAAAAATGTGGGCTGCTTTGCAGTCTAGGTTATTTCTTATGATTCCAGAATAATACTAAGACATTTGATAATTTGCTTAGAAAACTGGAGGAAGACTTTTTATCAATTTTGTTATTAAATTATTTGATGTTTGAGACTGAAATTTTAGGGCTAATAGAAAACACAAGAATAAGCTCCAAGGTGTAGAATCTTAACACAAACCATTTAATAAAAATAAGTTTGCATTTAACAACTGTAATTACAATTTGAAGTTCTTTTTTTAAAGTTAGAAGTAATGTTGAAGTGTAAAAGAAGAGGTATATCTATCTCATAGATACAACCATTTAGTCCACCTGTGGAATATGCTACTCTGGGCTGGTAACTCACTCCCACAGTGGTTTAGAAGAGTAATTTAATCAGTCTTGGCAGGGAGAAGTGGATATGAGGGCTCAAAGCGAAAAGCATGCGTATAAAGTATGAAGAAAGAGCGTGGCAGCCGATACCGTGGCATTATTCCTTCCCAGGCATGGGAGTGCTGCTGGAGGGCCATTCCTCCAGGCACACATCATCATATCATTTTGTGCCTACTAGGAGATTTAAGATGTTGGAAGAGCTGCCGAGTGCAAGAGAAGAGTTGTGTGCATCTAGTGCTGCAGCTGAATCAAAGTTTTACCCTGATCTTCCCATTTTGGGGCCCCTTTCAGATGTTAATGATTCCAATATCTACTCTTGCAAAAAGCCACAGGATGAAATTAGCTCGTTGAAATGGGAGACTAATCCTGTGGTTCAGCCTTTCTATTTGCCACAGATTCTCTTTGACTCCCTCTGTGAGCTGCCTAGATTTTCTGTAAAATGAGGAGAAATATTTAACTCTGTATGTTGAGATTGATGTGACTGGACATTGATTATGGATGAGCTTCTAGCATAAAATCCAAGCACTCTGATGGCAGCAGCAGTGCTTCAGTGTTCAGCACCCAGGTGGGCAACCTAAAGTATTCTGACAAAGGCAATTCCTGCCCTCCCTTCTAACCAAAAACCTAAGCCTGCTCCTGTAACCTGTGAACCTACTACAGGTTCATTGCTACCTGAAAGGCTGATTTTGTGCTAGGAATGGGACTCAGGATCCCTTGGGTTTGAAATACAGTCTGGTAGCCTTCTGGGAATGGCAGCACGGTGGGATTTGCAGACATGTCTTGTTCATAGTGGAGAGGAACATGAAGTTAGGGCTGAAGTGTATGTGGGAAGGGTCGGTTTTGAGGTTCGCCTCTGTATCTAGCCAGGTTAGTGGAGGTAAATTGCTTTGAGATTGTCAGATATGAATTGCAGATGTGAGAAGCACTGTACTTGTGTAGTCTGTTACTCTGGTGTGTGTTTTGTTGACTTTGAACTTTATAGTTTGTTCTTGAAGATCCACGCATTTCCCCATGCTTTCTCCCTGAAAAAGGAGCAATTTCCTTTGGCTTTTTGGTTCTAACTCTGCTGCTTTGAAGAACGGACTGAGAAGAAAATGGAGTTTGTGTCACTACAATAGCTGATACATTATCCATAACACTAAGCACCTTGTGATTCGTACAATGGTAGAGGAAGGGAGAGTTCAAGCATCAGTTTGTTCATGAGCTTTTGGGATGGCTTTTTCTTCCCTCTCGGGAAGCACGGAGGAGCTCCTTCTGGGATTGTTCCTGCAGGTGGAGTCAGACAAGTGAGACACAATTGCTCTTTCCTATAGAGTTTATGCAGTTCATTCTCTTTTAGCCTTGCTCTGTAAAACGACCATAAAGTGCAGGCATAAATTACATTTATTAGCACTTCAGGGACTTGGCGCTGTTCTGCCGAAATGTAGTAAGTAGGACATATAATAAATGAGAAGCAGGCCCTAAATTTGAGGTTGAGATGCCAGTACATTGGGAGCATTTGGGAAGTAAGGTTTTTCCACCTGCGTGCAGCCCAGAAATGGGGCCATGTGTCAGAGGAGAAGCCAAACCTCTGGATGTAAGTTCATTATAGGGCTTGGCATGCCATGTGTTTATCAGGGCAGGCTTAAGTCCTGCATACCTTGACCTGCCTTTTGCTTAAATCATTCTGATGTCTCAAATGGTTTTAAGATTTTTCCAAAGCACATCTGGGTTATGTTTAATTGTTAGGAGGGGAAAAAAAAAAAGCAAAAAAGAGAGGAGCTTGAGGGGGAGTTGGTGTAAATAATTCATGGAGAAGAATTCTCCAATTTTGCAGAAACCGCAGCCCAAATTAAAGAGAAGGCTCTTGGATTGAGATGATTTTTGTTGTGGTTGTAACATACCAGGGTTTGAATCTTGTCCAGATGAAAACATTTGGTTTGTACTTCAGTAAATATTGCAGAAACACTGCCAGCTAATTCTGAAGAGTAATGAAATAGTGCTTTTGGCAAAGCGCATGCACTTTCCATACTTCTGATTCCACTCTTCAGATCCAAATTCAGAGGGGTTTTTTTTTAATATGTTTAGCTGGTCCAAGACAAAAGTTAATGTAATTTAATGAGAAACAAAATATACCGTAATTTAGGAGGGAAAACTACACATTTGTCAAATAAAAAAAATCTAATAACCTCATTAGTCAAATAAAATGTCTGGAACAGAGTATGGTTTATTCTATTAATCAAGCACTTGCTGCTGAGGTCGATGCATCTTTATGTACAGGTTACACAAGCATCAGTTCTGCCTACTGCTAGTAGCAAGCTTGAATTTTGCACACGCAAAGGGTAACATCTTTCGAAGAAAACTGCAAAAAGCAGCACCATGACTTAAAACCCCATATTTTACTTTGTACTTATTGTTGTATAAGCATCAAATTATTATAGCAGAGGACATAAAATACATTTGTCATCCTTTCATATGCATTAGGCAACACTGTGTGTTTAGTTGTGGTAATTGTTTTTCCTATATAGTTAGGTTTTCTTTTGTGTTGCTCACACAATAGGAGGGAAGACAAAAATACTCAAGAGAGAATTTCAATAATGAAACTGCAGATAACTGACGGAAACAGTTGCCAAACATGCTTCAAGCCTCATTTTTTAAAGAGCTGAGTATCCTCCCTTTTTGTAATAATTCATAGCTCATTGTAACTATGATGAGTGAATTTAAAAAAGAAAAATCACCATTAATGATTTTCTCAGAATTTGTCACGCACAGCAGTTGTCTGATCACAGGAGCAGTAACTCCTGTTCTGAGGCTGGTCAGGAGAGGGCCCCTGGGATTTTGGTGTCCATCTGAGCTTTCCATGTGGCTTGCAATCCCTTAGGCAGCCATGGCAATTTGTTAGGCTTTCAAAATGGCACGATGAAGGCCAGCTTTGGTGATTTGGCCTTACTGCCATGATTTAGAGGAGGGGGAGTGGGCTGGGAAGTTCCCTCCAGATTACTGCCTGGCTTTGGCCATAGATTTTCTGCTCCTTGAGTGTGAATTAACAGTGACTTGTTGAATGGGCAAAGGTGGGTGGCATGAGTCCAGATCAGGGCAGTGGGTTGTTAAAGCTCTCTTTTTTTTAACTTTTGTTAAAGCTGCTCAATATTGTCCAACCTGCTTTAGTGCATTTGTTTTCTATTTAATGTCAGTAATTCTTTCAGTGTCTTCCTTCTCCTGTTGCTCCTGTAGCCTGTGTCTGCCTGCTAACTTACCTCTCACTGCTTGCCACTTTCTCCAATCCTGGCATATCTGAGACCTTCTCTTCTGCTCTGCTGCATGCCCTTTCTTTCAAACTTACTTCATCTGCCATGGCTTCTCCTTCCTGCCCATCCTGTTACAATTGCCTCATCCTGTTCTTTGCTGATGGCGTGTGCTTTTATGCAAGTACTGATGCAAAACAAATCAGCTGTCTTGAGGGAAAGGGGAAAAAAAAAGCATTTAGAAAGTGTGTGCCTAGACATCATCAGGGCAGAATGTAAAACGTGCAGCCTCCTACATGAGATTGGAAACATACTGCATTTTGTGTTTTGTTTAATAACATAAAGTGATATTTTAAGCTACACATTCAATAAGAAAAAGTGCGTATAGAAATTTTCCAAATCTTTACTTGAGAGCCTGTAACATTACATTACAGTTACAGCATTTATTAATGGACTTTAATTTCCTTGGTCTGGGATTTTAATCTGAATCAGTTCCCTGATTTGATTCACCACATGGCCCCACAAAAAATTATACTGCCACAGTCTACGTGGTGGTACAGGAGTAAGAATAAGAAGCCAGATGGGGTTAGATGCTCTGTAGACCTTTTTTGATGCCAAGAAAAATGTCCATGCAGCCACAGACAGCCTAGGTGGTTCCTTGTATAAAATGTCTTCTAAATAAGCAGTGGGAAGTAAAATTTTATTTTCTAGATTATCATCAGATTTGCTGAGTGTGTGGGTTTATCAGGCACAGGTTTATTGGGTGCACGGCAGGATGGGTTTCTGAATGTGGAGGGCTCCTTGCACGCTCTCCCCAGGCACTGGAGGGCTGCTCCTCTGCTCTCCCCCTTCCTCTGCTGCACTGCCTGTGGGAGCAGGTGCCTGCACGACTTGGGGACTCCCAGCACGGAAGGAGACTTGTAAAATTCAATACAGCCACAGGCTCTCGTAACTCTCTCACAGATTTTATTTTTTCTGCTCTTTTCTTGGGGATGGAAAGTGAGGAAAGGGGGGGAGTGTTACATACCTAGAGTGCTGAGACCTGGCAGTGCACCATATCCCGGGCACAGATGTTGCCCCCCATCTGGAGGATTGCAGCTCTTCTCTTTCACTGTGGTTATTAATTAAATTCAAATGTTGCTCTCTAGATTGCCCTGGGTAGGCTTTGAGCATCAGGCCTTGGTGCTGGGGAGGACAAGAGGAAGAGGAGGAATGATTGCTTATCTTTACTTTTGCTGTATGGCTGGCAAAACGTGTGCAAGAATGAACTGGCATAGCTTATTCAGGGGTTTCTGTTGCTGAGTGTGTCCAGGCAAGGACAAAAATGTGCAGAACAGTGTGTTGTATATTTAAAGCAAGCACCTACAGCTATATGTTGCGTGAACACGTGTGTATGTATACATACCTCTGGTGAATCTGCAATTTTCCTTATTCCTGTGCCGTTTTGGAGGGATTTTATCATCTTGCTCTCATTCATAATTTTCATGATAAATATTTGTTATACTCAGAGAAATCTGGGAGCAACAACTCAACAAAGTTGCTCTTAAGGAAAGCCACTGTATTCTTAAACTGAGATTAAGAAAGGCCTGATTTATGAGAAAGGGCAATATATTTTCTTAGACCAACTGATATAGCTGGAAAAAACAAACCAGCTCTTGAGCGCATGGTCTTCTCCGTGTCTCCAATGGTCTTATACATTCCTGGCTACAGTAACACTACTTATAAGGGAGTTTTATATGTTTTTTTGTTGATATAAATGAGCAGCTTTGATTAACAAATGAGGTCCCTTGCAGAGGCAGGCTGTGGTATCCTATGCACATCCCTGTCTGGCCTTTGAGATGTTGAAAAATATGTAGGACAGGAATCTGTTATAGTACAGAAGGTGAGGGATCACCTGGGTTCAACTCTTAATGGTGCAGCTTTGCTCCTATGAGCTTCATTAGTTCTTCGGTCGTAGTAAGTATGAGTTTTATTTCCATAAGAGGACTTCAGGGGGTTTCTCTTAACTCTTTGCTTGGTGTAAACCACCAGTGCACATTAGCACTCGCACGTCAGGTGTTGCCTAATCAACATAATTGTCATTCTTTTAGCTTGAATGAAATCACTGTGTACTTACAGGCTTGTTTTCCCTTCATGTTGCCCTTAAAGGGAATTTGCAGTAGCTTGAACTTGAGCAGGCTGTTTCAGTGTTTTAAACTAGTGTTTTCTCAGCCTTTTGGACATGTTTGGCTACATAAATATTAAGTGAAAGTGGTTTTAACAAGCTCAACCCATAGGTGTGAACAAATTCCCAGTATCTAAGGTTTCAGTTCTGGAATAGCCTTAATACAAAAGATTATGAAAAATAAATGTTCTACGTAAGCAAGAAAACTCAAAGCTTTTAGATTTCTTTCAGCGTCTTCCATCCAAAACAATGCTTAAATTGGAAAAAAATGCATGGGTCCAGCCTTTCTTTCTTCCTTTCTGTTTTGCAAGTCAACTTTAATAAATATGTAGGGAAAAACTGGGAAGGAGGAGGATGGGAGAAAGCGACCTGATTAAATGCCAGCTTTTCTCTGAAGTCTCATATTGCAGAGCACTAGATCAGTAAAGTGAGGGGCTAGCAGGACTCTCCTGTGTTACTGGACGTTGCTAGTCTATTTTCTCTGGAAATGTACTTCCCAAACAGTCCCAGCTGTCCCAGGAATGCAGCTTAACCATTGTTGTTCATAGTTTTTGATTGGAAAGAATTAAAAAAATGTCATTCTGACCAAAGATTTATGCTCTGAGATTACAATGATTGAATACCAGGAGTTAGGTGAAGTTTGAATCTGTTCTCTCACTCGAGTTAGACCCTCCCTCCTTTCTAAGTAGAAAGACACAGTACTGTATTTTATTCTGTGCTTTAAAGGGAAAAAAAAAAAAGAAGAAAAAAGATTGCTATTTTGCTATTGTAATAACAACATTTGCGTTGCAGATGATAAGTTTTTTGCTGGTTGCTGTTGAAAGCAGCTGACAGAAAAGCTTAGGGATGTGGCACTCTAGGGAAGACAAGGCTTAGAGACTCGATGCTATATCTGGTCTCGTATTTTAGTGTCTCAGAAGGATAAAATTTCTGAGTACTTCTTTAATTATAATAGAGAGATTTCAGTCTGTGTTTGAATCTAATTTTGAACAGTAAGTTTCTTTTACTGCCATCATTTGTTAAGCATTAATGCACTGATAGTGCCTGACTTCAGATACTGATTAGAACCAATGCACAGAACAGACTTCCAGAGCTAATAAATTTTGAATCTGTACCACAGACTTGGGTACCTACATGGAAGAGAAAAGGTTTGTTTTTCAGGCAGCCTTGTTCTGGAGTCTTCTGCTTAGTTGCTGTTGAGATTTAAAGCTTCCCTCCAAGTGGAAGAACTAATGTTCCTCTCATCACCTCTTACCTACTATGGCTGATTGCTTAGAGTGTGCCAAAATGTTCTGGACTCACATGAAAAATGCAAAGGTTTTTGTTTCTGTGAGTTGCTGCAGCTCCCGTGCCTTGAAATACATCAGCAGCGTTAATTTGATTATTAGTCTGTATAAATACAAAAGCTGCAGCATGCAAAAGGCTTTGTCCATAGGATAATCATACGTGTCCATACATTTATGTCTAGGTTGATTGGATTAATATGCGAGTTATTTCAAGGCAGAAGAATTGTCATAGCCTAGGTGCTGCTGGCTGTCCCAGGGCTATTCAATGTGCAGCACAGGGTGCCATTCTGGAGTTCTTCTTCCCAAGGCAGCTGCAAGAGCAAAAGTCTTTGCAGGCTTCGGCTAAGCTCCCCCTCGGTGGGATGGGGGAGAGAATTGGAAGGGTAAAACTTGTGAGTTAAGATAATTTTAATAGATAGTGCAAAAGCTGCAAGCACGAGCAAAGCAAAACAAGGGATTAATTTGTTACTACCTGCCGACAGGGAGGTGTTCAGCCATCCCCAGGAAAGCAAAGGCTTCATGGCCCTGCTTGGGTGACTTGGGAAGAGTAATGCTATGACTCTGAAAGCTCCCCTTTCTTCCTTTTCCCCCCAGCTTTTATTTCTGAGCACAATATCGTATGGTCTGAGTTATATCTCTTTGGTCAGTTGGCATCAGCTGTCCTGGCTGTGTCCCCTCCCAACCTCTTGTGTGTGTGTGTGTCCCCTCTCAGCCTGCTTGATGGCAGGTCAGTGTGAGAAACAGGATGCTGTGCAAGCACTGCTCAGCAGTAGCTAAAGCATCCCTGTGTTATCAACGCTGTTTTGTTCACAAATCCAGAACACAGCACCATGCAAGCTCCTATGGAGAAAATTGACTCCATTCCAGCCCAAACCAGAGAGGATGGTTTATCACAGAAACAGCCTGCCCTAGTTTTTGTGCCATATTTAGGTATCCATTCATTAAAATGTAATCTTTGTAGTTAAGACTATTTCGTACAAACCTGGTGGGAGCAGAAAATACACAACCTAAAAATGAGCTTTAGTTAGTTGTTGGCAATGGAAACACCAGCAGCTCAAAACCAAACAAACCACAGAATTGCTGTTCTGAAGAGCTTGAAGCCAAAAGTGTTTCCTACAAAAGCATCAGCCAGATAGCCCCTACCTTGTGTTGTTGGTCTGTAGCCCAGCTCTCTTTGTCCGTAGTCTTATTTAGCTGCAGGAAAATAATTGAAGCAATGAGTCCCCATTCTCTACTTCTCTTGGCTCTATTTTCCCCTTTTCTTCACCAAAATTATCTTTTTCTGAATAAGCACACAGCTTTTAGGTCACCTGTCCCTTCAGGGGGTAGACAGAGGACTCATGTTGATGTGGAAACTAATACTGGGCGTAAAGGAGAACGTCCGTTAGTTGTCAGCAGTGCTTGTAAATTTAAAAATAATTATGAGAATGCTACAGCCACGCCATGTGTCCTGCTGCAGTGCAGGGAAACCTGTACGCATGATGCTCATAAGAGAAATTTTGTGCAAGGCTCACATTTAAATTACAGCCCTGTATTGTTGTTAACCTTGTGAATCCTCACTTCTCTCTCACTGAATTGCATGTTGTATCTTACACTCTCACAAATAAGGCAGGTTAGGGAGAACATCCTGGGAAGCAGGCAAGAGATAAGGAGCAACATCCTCAGGGGGAGCACGCTGGGAATTAGGAGACCTTTTCTGTCCTTTCTGTCCTTTGCCAGGGACCCACTGGGCAAACGTAACATCTTAATGTCTCAGGTTTTCTCTTTGTTCAAAACTGAACCCAAACGCTGCAAAATATTGTGTATAGTATTGTAGAGGTCTGCAAAGCATTGTGAAGTTTAAGCAGTAATATTTTAATGTAATAATAACCTAAATATATTACCAGGATGCAGGTTTGTAGATGCTCTTT
This sequence comes from Thinocorus orbignyianus, assembly GCA_013400375.1. Classification (NCBI taxonomy): domain Eukaryota; kingdom Metazoa; phylum Chordata; class Aves; order Ciconiiformes; family Thinocoridae; genus Thinocorus; species Thinocorus orbignyianus. The sequence goes on from VXBW01001787.1 coordinate 168,524, forward strand.
TTTTCATTCTGTTTGGAAAAGCTGTAAGCTTCTGGTTTGTACATTAAGACTTCAGTGAGGCACTTAGGCACGCGTTTGAAATTAAGCATGTGTATTAGTCCTTTTCTGAATACTCAAAGCCATTAATGAAGGCTTGTAGCAAGACTGTTCGATTGTCTAAAGTGTGAATAGAATGTGCTTGGAGGGAGACCCTGCTTTTCAAGCACATGCATATCCTGTAGGTAAAAATTAATAAATATTAATTTACAACAAACAAACATTACAAACCTGCAGCTAGTCATGCACTGGTATGACCTTCTATCTCTTGAGTGTCCCTCTTCCCTTGCTAAGCACAGCACTAAAGTAGGTTATGATCAATATGGTTAGTGCAGTAAGTGAATGTAGTGATGCTAATGAGCCATTTCTTTATAATGACCAGGTTCTCCAGCCCTGCCCAGCAACATGGTATATTTTGGAAGCTCTCAGGATGATGAGGATGAAGAAGAGGAGGAGGAGGAGACAGAGGACACAAAAACAGCCACAAACAATGCTTCATCATCATGCCAGTCAACCCCCAGGAAAGGAAAAACGCATAAACACGTACCAAATGGGCAAGGTAGGTCCTAAATAGTGTTGTTCTCCTCTGCTGCCTAGTAAAGAAGTTTGAGTTAAATGTGCCTAATCCATGTCCATCCTTCTGGATCTGAGTGAAAAAGGATACAAACAATAGTGAGAAAATGGAGTGAAATGCGGAGTTAGTATCTGCTGTTTTAACCTGTTTCTCCTGACAATCTGGACTCTGTCTGTGGCAGAACTATGATTACAGGACTGGAAGTATATATTTTTTATATTTCTATATATACACACACACATATGTATATATGTATAGATACACACTTTCTGGCTTTTCTGAGACTGATGTTTAATCTAGAATGATTTTATTTTATCAAAGTTAAATGTAAGCATTCATAAGTGATATCAAAACATGTGACGGACAACAATTTCTCACATGCAATATTGATACCACAATTGTAGTAGGTTAAGATAATGCATTTATGCTGTTGATTGACAGCTTTTATGGAAGAAGCTTTACCAAGTGAATTTTTTCTTTGTAAATCACCAAAAGCTGCATTCATTACACAGTATTTCTGACACAAAGACCTTCTGCCATATCTTGATAACTAGATCTCTGTATGTTGCAACATCACCTAGTGTAAAATGGAAGACCTAAAAGCCACACTGGAAAAAAAGCCCACTATAATGTTCCACTGCCAAAGTCCTGTGTGATGTGGTTCAGTTTTCAGCAAGAGCTCTTGTATCGTAACAATTCTGTGCCCTCTTGCCCTGACGTAATTTGAAAATGGAACCTGTGCTCTCCGTTCACTTCCTCAGTATTAGTTTGCCATGAAAATCTTTGTTCTGGTGACTGCCCCTTCAGCTCTCCTCCTCTTAGTAGGAGGACTGAGAGGAAAATCTCTCTACAGCACACTTTTTGAGAGATGGTTGTGACCTGCGTATGCGAGTTTTTTTGTTCTTTCGTGCCACTCTCTGCTCTGAAGAAGAGATTAGTAGATACCAATTACTTCACTGTACTCATCCTGATCTCTGCCTTTGAAAAGGGAATTTTCTATAAAGAGCACCCTTGTTACATGTACCAAAATTATTTTTCATTACTATGTTTGAATCTGCTTTTTATTGCACACTCAACCTCAAAATCTCTCTTATGAATGATTTGTGGAGAAGTGCACGGGGACGTTATCCCTAATAGCATTTTCTACACTGGTGAGGCCACAGCTGGAATACTGCATCCAGTTCTGGGCTCCCCAGTTCAAGAGAGACAGAACTACTGGAGAGAGTCCAGCGTAGGGCAACAAAGATCATTAAGGGATTGGAGCATCTCCTTTATGAGGAAAGCCTGAGAGAGCTGGGACTCTCTAGCCTGGAGAAGGCTGAGGAGAGACCTTATTAATGCTTATAAGTATCTGAAGGGTAGGTTGAAGGAAGATGGAGCTGGACTCCTTTCAGTGGTTCCCAGTGACAGGATGAGGGGCAATGGGAACAAGATGGTACACAGGAAGTTCCGTTTGAATATGAGGAAAAACTTCTTTGTGGTGAAGGTGACAGAACACTTGAATAGGCTGCCCAGGGAGGTTGTGGAGTCCCCTTCTCTGGAGATCTTCAAGCCCCGCCTGGATGCAGTCCTGAGTAATGTGCTCTAGGCAATCCTGCTTGAGCAGGGGAGTTGGACTAGATGATCTCCAGACGTCCTTTCCAACTCTGACAATTCCATGATTTCAGCTGTCAGCCGTGAGCAGAAGCTTTAATGCTGGAAAAGCCATGGGTCAAAACTTGGCACTTTGAATTGATTTCTAAGTACACCAGCCCCCCCAAAATAACAGGCACAAAACTCTACATGTGGAAAATGAGATTGCACGTAACAGAACTGCTGCTTTGTAGTTTTAAATGAGCTACATCATTACAGAATGAGCCAATCGTGTTCCTTGAGAATGTCCCAGATGGCAGCCACTTTGAAATTGGCTTAAAACCATGAGACACCTGAAATCTTAATTGGGGGTAAGTAAAGGCAAAATTAATGAGCCATCTAATGGTTTCATAATCTTTATCAATATAGATCAGAGTGAGCATAAATGAAGCTGCTGCTTTAATAGACCTGCAAAAGACCTTTATAAAGTACATAGGAGACAATGTGAGATGTTTTGACAAAGGTGATGAAACAGGAATTCCCAGAGAAGCAGCGGCGTCATTGTCTTTTATTTGAAAAAATAATTAAAATTTCCTTACCCAGGGGTATTCCCATTTTTCAGTGTCTGTTATTTTGGTTGACAGCCAATAGTATTTTTATTTCCTTTGAATAAAGTAGGTTCTGGTTCATGTGTGTCTGTTTTAAATGAGACCACACACAAAGGCAGACCGGGGCGGGTGCAGCAAATGAACTTAATCTAGCGTGAGAGTCTACTTTTAATGAATTAAAGTCTTTTGTTTTTAATATACAATGTGTAGTCAAGCACTTTGGACCTGAAAATGCTAAGCGTTTGCTATGACATACAGCAACAAAGGTTCAGAGCTTGATTAATGTCATTAGACAGTGTCAGATGATTGCTTTGTACTAAATGGTGGCCAGAACAACTTTTCTGGGCAAAGTCATTTGTCAGTATCCTTTTCTGACACCAATATGGGGCATTATTAGGGTTGCACACGAAAACTATTTGTTGTAACCTGGCCTGTTGAGCCGCCTTTTGGACAGCTAACTCAATTGAAAATGCCCAAGTATGAATAAGCAGCAAATACAACACGTGGCATAGCTTGCTGCACGAATTGAAGTAATTAGCTCAACTGACTTGTTGCTTTTCAACCTTTCTGCTTACCTACATATATTTAAAGCATCAGGTTGTTGTGTGTACCTGTGCCTTGTCGTTAGTACTTCTGATGTGCTGCACACATCCAGCTGTTAAAGAGAAAAGTAAAATTTCTGACACAATTCTTTATCCCCCATGTTCATGGGAGTGTAGAGAAGGGATATGTAGCAATGTGCAAGTCTTTCCTTCATGCAGTATCTTAGTGCAGGCAGTGATAGTCTTGTGGTTAAACTGTTTTCTGAGGTATTGCTGTGGTTGCCACAAGGGAATATGGTAGAGCCATGCTCTTAAAAATTGGTTTTGTGTCATTGCCAAACCTAGGTTTGATTAGGCTGAGTCTGACACGTGTTAAGTTAGCAGCAGATAAAGGTTTGGGTGTCGTTGGTGGTGCTTTGTGCCTTGGTCAGAAATTTCTACTAGTTCTGGGTAGGTACCTCTTATGTTGTGTGGGATGTTCTGAGTGTATCTCTTCCTATCACTGTCTTTTCCAGCGTGCTTAAACTTACAATGAACAATTCTTAGTAAGAGAAGATACTGTTTAAAGACTTTCAGATTTTGTTTGCAAGAGAACTGTTTTCTTGTAATGTAGAGTAAAATGTGTGGGTGATTCTTACTTGCTAATAGATTTAAATATGATCTCACTGTATCTATGTCATAGATAATTCAGGTCAGAGAAGACCCTGGGACCTTATCTAGTTTTACCTCTTCTGCAAAATACCATTGATAACTTTTCTGACAAATTCAGCAATAAAATTGGCAAAGGTTTGTGCTTTTAATTATATATGTCTTTTCAGGAGATGGGGATTTAGAAGCTTTCTGAAACTTGATGTGGAATTTTGGTCCTAATTAGAATGATTTTAATTGAGTTAGGATTTATAGCAGGTTTGAAATAGTAAAAGACCAGAAACTAATCAACTGAAGCACTTGGTCTCCATGCAGCTACTGACTTCAAATAGATATTTTCCCAGCTAAGAAAGTTTAGTTTGAATAGAAAAATTCCTCTTGCTGTTCCAGTCAAGAATTTCATCTTTTTAAAGCACATAGTTCCCTTTTAACTTCAGATTCTTCTAAGTAAGTTCATGTTGAATTTCAAAATTAACGTATGTAAAATTAGGGATGATGTGGTGCTGCACATTGCAGCAGATAGGGCAGAGGTTCGGGTGACTGCCTGGTAATTGTAGGCCAGTTACTGACCCTTTTTGAGCGTGGGTGTAGAAACCCTGTAATTCTCAGTGTTTAGATCCAAAACGCCCAGCCCCAGATGCCTGCGTGCTCCTTAGATGGATATGCTTATTTTCCAGCTTGCATTTTGTACGCATCTCAAATAACCATCAGTCTATCTGAGCCTATTACACGGCTTTGAACACAAGGAATTTGGTAGTAGAAGCCAGGCAGGAGAATTGGCCTATACAATGTGTTTTTTCTTCAGTGTAGTTGCCAGGTGTGGAGAGAAACTTCTCAACCACAGCCTGGATGACAGGGCGTCTTGCCAACATGGAGGAGGAGACGGGAGAGACATTGATCTATTAGAAAATTGACCTTATGCAAAGGGAGGAGGGTGTCAGTCATCAGCTGCTGTGGGCTGATGTGCAGGGCAAGCAGGTTCTCCACAAGGGAGCTGTACTCCGCTTCCCTGGGGGACAGGGAGGTACCGAGTCTAAATTACATCTTCTCGCTGCTCGCAGGAAATCCCAAGTTGTAGGTGAGAGGGTAGGCTTAGGTCTCTGTTTCTTTAATTCTTTGAATTCCTCATGACTAAATAAATGCTACTTTGACTTCATTCTGTGGCACAATGGAAGGTTTTCTCGGCAGGCTCCTGAAGGAAAATGTTTGTAGGTGCCAAGTGTTCGGTTAGGCAGGCTGGGATAGGGAGCTGGAAGATGCAGCTGGGGAGTTGTTGGGTTATCGGTCCCATTACAAGAGCAAAAGAGGATAGGCAGTACTATACTTGAAAGGGCTTGTGGACTGGAAAAAGTCCTCAGGAGGAGCAGCATCCACAGATACAGCTGCGTAGTCAACTTTGAAAGGGCACGCAGCAGGCTACAGTTCCTCCAAGAGGGTTGGCTAATTTCCTCAAGAGGGATGATTGTGGGATTAGGTATTTTTTATGCCCACACACCAGTTCAAAGGTGGAGAGAAGTGCACATCTGGGCCAGCAGACCTGGGAATGTCATGTTTGTCTTCGGATTCCTGAGATGGACGGTTAAGTTATAATTTACATTTCGGAAAATGGAGTTAGCCATCATTATTTGTAACCAGACTTCTTTATGAAGGCAAATCCTGTTTCCTTAGCTGTACCAAACCAGCTCCAGTGTGTCAGAAGACCAGCTGGGTCCGAAATGGTTACTGCTCTGTGCTGTGTTTTGTCGACGTGGTCAGATAAAAACAGCAGGGGGGAAAATTGTACACATGCCTTTTTTTTTCTTTCTTGGGGCTTAAATTTCAAAACAGACCTGGCAGCAGTGCGTAGTAAGCAGGCATCACTAGAAATACAGCTTTAGTGCTGTCTTTCTTACTGACCAGAAACACAGATGAATGTTTCTCCTCTCAGTTTGCAATGGACAATTCAGCTGAGTAATTTCCTTGTGTGTGTAGTAACAAAAATGATGCAGGAAAAGACCACAGACAGCTTTTATTTATTTAATTTCCCCTCCTTATTTCAGTATATAGTTCACTGCAGTGTTTGTATAGCTTGGACTTAAATAACATATCTTTTACATACATTACTGCTTGAGTATGTTGTGAGAAAATTCTGGCTTGTGGTTTCAGTTCTTTATTTAGCCTTGTTTTTAACTAAATGTGATTTTTGTGGGTGGGTGTATAAGGCAGAGTCTAGGCTCATGCATCTTTTTAGTAAAATTAATCCTGAAGGGAGGTAAACATCTAAATGAAAATATATTTTTTGCACCCAGCTAAAAATGCAGAATGAGAAAATTTCAGGCAGAGTGCTACCATAGTTAATGGGTAGGCAATTATTTTGATGATTTACAGCCTTTTGTTGAAATACCATGGAACCAGTAATTGTTGCAATAAACATTTTTGCACATTTAATTTTTCTGCAAAAATATGTAACATGAAAATTACCCCTTTTGTGGTAATTTGCATATTTACATATGCAAATCAGGCACAACACATTTGGGGATTTGTGGATTTTTAGTAGCTAGATGTGTGACCTGTGGAGAAGAATAGGGGAGCTGGAAGTGGCTCAAAAAAATTGAATTGTTATCCTGGTGAGAGACTCGTGATAACAGATAGACACTTCTGGTACGGACTTGCTGCTCAGAGAGTGGCCCTTCTCATGCTGTTTGTGTCGTAATGGTTAGGTGAGAGTAATGAGTTTGTGCTAAGACAAGATACTTGGTGTGGAATTTTTGCAAATAGTGGCATAGTGTCTCATACCAGTAACAGTGGCCCCAGTATATTTCTGTACGTGTAGGGTTGTGAGCTGTGTTAGTGTCAGAAAGACATACGGTTTTATCTGCCATGGTTCTCCTGTTTTGATTTCTGTAGCTCTTGAAATCTGGTTGCAGAGTTGTCCGCTGGCAGATGGCATAGTGTAGGACAAGGGCTGGAGAAGCGCGGAAACACTGGTACCACACGTTTCCATACGATGTCATGGCATCCTTTTCTCGTCATCTACACCTTTACCACTGACTCCAAGTAGGCAGATCATGTTGGGGGGCTCCAGAAGACAGCTTCTATCTCTGAAAATGGTTTATAGAGGTCTGAACATACCCAACACTTCAGGAAAACAATCGGCAGTATTAAAATACTCTGTTTTATGGAAGTAGATCATTGTTTTAGTTCCTCTGGGAAGGGAAAAGAATTATTGCCTGGGTCCTTTAAGGCAGTTTGAGAGCCACATAAATGTTTTCACAGTGACTTAAAACTGAATTAAAGCCAGAGCAAGAATGTTTTTGTACAGTAACGGATACTTAATGCCAGAAAGTTGATTAATATTACATCTCTTCCCAAACATGATCTATGTAACAACATGAGGTTTGCATTGGAATAGCTGGCTCGGGTTCACAACATTGGCAAGGCTCCCTTTTCTCCTTCTAAAAACAAAACTTCTCCCTTTCACTCTTATCTTCCCTCTTTGTTTTGGATAGTTTTATGAATGTGCAATTACTCGCTTTACGCGGCACAAGCTCTGCAACATGTGGAATGTGTGTACATGTATGGACTGTGCTTTTAACTTCCAGACAGTTACAAAGCAAAAGGGTTCATCCCTCAGTACTCTGATAACAGAGTCCCCCATTATCTCAAGTATGAAGCATACCTGGTGCAGGAATAAACTCCAGGAGGGCCTGGGAGAGGAAGCTTTGCCCCTGGAGTCAGCTGCTGGCTGAACCCAGTCCAGTAATTCAGCTACTTACACAATGAAAGCCTGATTATTGAACATATTATAAACTGGCTTCTGAATGGCTGGCTGGATGTATTCTTTAAAATATTTGCGTGCAAATTCATTTGTAGGAATACTTCAGAAAATTGCTGAAAACACGTTAGATGTTTATAGCTCCCTTCAGTGTCAATTTCTGTAGTAAAAGCTTAATTACTCTAGTGATCGAGCCTATCTATGCCTTTACTTAATCAAACATTTTTTAAGCCATTACTATAGCCGCACCTAGTACATGCCCAATTTGCAGAGTTTGCATTGGCTTGCCTAGGGTTTCTTTATCACAGTTTCAAAGGAGATACCCCAAAGTCCCTCTATGGGATCCTGAGTGAATATTGGTGCCCAGGATCCAGATCCCCTGATGCAGAGCACTGTTATGAGTCTATTGGGATCATGCCTGCCATAAGGTTTTGCTCTGCTGCCATAAATTATATCAGTGGTTTAAAAACACCCAGTGCTTGTGAGTTTTGAATGTAGTGGTTCAGTTTCTTTGCATTTGATCATCTCTGCTAACCAAAAGACCCACAAGTATTTCACTCTGGGACTCTTATTGTTTCAGCTTAATAATAATAATAATTGCTTTGGAGGACATGGCATTTTGAGAACGAGCATTCAGATAGACATGGATAAAAGGATACCCATTTATTCTATTTGAAGTGTCTGAACACTACTAATTTACTTGCACTTTTAATTATTTGTTGGTAGGGCTCTTACCTTTAACTGAAAGCTGTTCTGGAAATATAGAGCTGATTAAGGTAGCATAAAATAATAATAATTCAAGATTACAAAAGAGTTCTGCTTTAATAATGTGAGTTTCACCACTCATGTCGATTGGGCTTTTTTTTCTGACTTTCTGACTTTTAATGAAATTATTGCTTCAAGGATGAAACCTTTATTGACTACTCTTTCACGAGAGAAAAAATAACAGGGAGCGGAATATTGGATATTGTGCGTGTCAGAGTTATGTCTAGGTGTGTGAGATTGTAGCTGGGACATGTCTACATCTGGGCTTAGTAAGGCAGAAGGTACACCTTTTCTGCTTTTCTGAATACCTCAGAAATATTGAAGAGCTGGCAGCCATGAAGGAGAATGCAATTTGCTGCGTAAAAAGGCACAAAAGGATTAGTAATAATTTTATTGTTAAATCAGATTTGGTTTGAGTGATACTTAATGCAGAGTTTTGGGGCTTGGGGGATTTATTGTTTTCTTTCCTTTGAGAAGCGGGTGTTTCAGTCTCATTATCGGTTACTCTTCAGTGAGATTTCTTGAGGGGCTTTTTGGTCCTTCCTGGTGATTTCATCTTTTCACCAAATATCTTACTAGTTATTCAGGCCAGCGTTTAGCCCTGTATTGTACTAAGTCTAAATAACTTTTAAACCTTCTTACTCCAATGGAAGCAAAATCATAGTCCAGTGGACATTCCCCCTGGCCCCCTTAAATACTTGGCTTGTTGGTACTGTTTTGTAATTAATCAAGACAATGTTTTCATACTTGTTCACATAATATATTTGTGGATTTTACAGAAGTTATTATTGCAGAAAGGATTTTATACCTATCTAGCTGGATATAACAATATTCTAGGTGTTGGAAGAAATAAACACTGTTTTTTATAGAAACTGATACCATCTACTGTTTTAAGTAGAGACAGCCTGACTAGGACTGTTTTGCATCTACGTCTCTCCCTTTTTATTGTGTTTTCAGGCTTTAAGCTTTTTAAGCTTTTCCTGTGAGACTGAACATTTTTTTCTCTCCCATTTCTCTCTTCTCCCTTTCAAGAATCTTACAAATTAAGACAAAAGATAATTACTCAGAGGGTAAAACTGGCAGGGTTCCCACGACACTTAAAATTAATGAGCTGTTGCACATAAAATATACCTTGTCTCATGTTCGCTGGGTTGGGTGGGTTTTTTGGGTTGGTGGTTTTTTTTGTGAACCATAAAAGTGCACAATTTGGCTTTTTGGCTGTGTTTTCTGTTTTAGTAATTTTCAGTTTATGAAGTGGCAACTGAATTAGAAAACTAATCTCTCTGACTTAAGGTTTCCATATGAGCAGGTCAGTATATACAAGTTGTTCCCTCCAAAGGAAAATATCACTCACAGTGATGAAATGCACGTTAACGAAGCTGACATTGATTGTTTGTGCTGTGTCTTATTAAAAATAAATAGTCGTGCTTCATGCATCTGTAGCGCCTTCCATCTGATGTGAGATCTCCTTACAAAGGAGGACAAATGTATTGTCGTGAACTCCCTGAGAAGGGGTTGGCAGTTATTATCAGTTCCATCACTCGAAATGAGACGCAGAGGTTACACGACTTTCGCTGAAATCACTGAGAAATCCTTAGCTGGCTGGGGCAGCGTCAGTTGCTCCTGAGCTCAGGAGTGACAGAGCCATGGGGGAATTTGTGGTGACTTCACTGCCAATGGCTTTTCTCTCATTCTGACTCAATTTATGGAAGAAAGAATAAAGAGCAATTACAGTTTTTTATTTTTCACGTGATCTGCTTCAACACTTTTCACCGACTGAATATAAGTGACCTGAATAACAAATTTGTCAGTATCCTGCTGGAGTTTCAGCTTTTGGAGATGCGGTGGGTAGATAGCTGGTTGGGAAGGTTTGGAGGTAGATGTCTGCTCAAAAGCACCTTAGATGCCCCTCTTCTGTCCAGCAGGATTGTTGGTTGGTTATAATTACTAGTATACTGGTGCTACTACTGTAATACTACAGGCTGTCTGTAGAGAAAGCTAAGCTTCACAATTTAGATAAAAAGGTATGTGTCCAAGATAGATCACGTTTAGTGATGAAAGAAGGCTTTCATTTCACAAGGAAACAATAACTTAAATCATTTAGCTAGTATTCCCAAACAGATGGTGTGTGTTGTGCATAATAAATATGATTTTTAGATAGCTGTGCCATTAAGTATTTATGGATTTTCTTACTTGTATCCTTCCCTAAGCCATGGCAAAAAAAGGCAGGGGTAAAACCCAAGAGTTAGATGAGTAGAGAAGGCAGAAGGACATTTGCCATTGTGGGTGTTGGATCAGAAGCCTCACAGACCTCTGTCCATTGCTTCACTGAAGAGGGGGCAGCACTGACATAAATCCACCACATTTTTGTTAACAAACAGAGAAACGTGACATGTTTGGTTTTTATAACCTTAGCTTTTCATGTGACCCGACAGCGAAAGAACTGTAACTGTTCTTAAATAAATTCAGCTGAGGGACAGGAGCAAAACTTGCTGAGATATATACTTGCATACGTTTGCATAGTACTTATTGTGTGAAAAGTGAGGTTTCTGTTCTGTGTTTTCATATCTCTTCACTTCAGCAGAAGGCTAGGGCACTCAGCGTAGGTCCCAGCATTACTTTATATGACGTGTTCCAAAATGGGTTTAGTATTTTCCTTTCTTTGCAGCAGTACCTTTTTCTATTTGCAGCTTGTCTGCTATAAGCAAACTGCTGTCAGTTTCATTCAGCAGTTTGGATGCTGATGAAAACAAAACGTGCTTTTTCATGAAATGTTTCCTTTCTTTTACATTAATGTAAAAGAAACCAAAAATCCTTTTTCTGTTTAGGTTATGTTTAGAATTCCATTGCTGTAACAGCAAAAAGTTAATTAAAGCTGTCATAAGAAAAATCAAATGGATAAGTCTAAATTTAGGTCAATCAAAACAGTGAGATAGCTTGTCTGTTTTAATTTGGATATTGAAGATAAATGTGTGTTAACAAGTAAAGGAAATACTTAAGTAAATCTGTTCATATTAAAAAAATATGCAAAATAGTGCTTCTATTTCTGTATTGATTTTCTTTTTTCTTGGATATAAGAAAGCACTCACTAAATACCCAACACTGACAGTAGAGAAGGGCAGGTTGTCTTGAATAAAGAGTTTGGTCTTGTCCGTTTTTGTGGGGATATTTTTCTCCCTTAATAGTCTGATTTTTTTCTCTTCTCAGTTTTCAATGGGTCCAGCAAATCATCGAAGGAGAAAGAACCAGCTCAGAAACACAAAAGCAAAGAGGCCACACCAGGGAAGGAGAAGAACAGCGAACATAAGGCTGAGAGCCGAAAAGACCAGGCTGCTGCTAATCACCATCCTACTACAAACACTGGCTCCTCTACGAAAGGGCTCACTGCTAACAACCACCACACTCTTCATAGATCGGCTCAGGACCTAAGGAAACAGGTAATGAATTGTGCTCTACTGTGGACATACGGGGAATGCAGACTTTTAAGGTGTTAGCTCCATTTTTCTACTGCCTGGCTTGGAGTAAACATGGCAGGCCTTAAAAGCGTGCTCTGGAGACAGCAGGGAGTTAATTTTTCAGTGAAAGAGAGAAAGAAGGAAAAAAGAAAAGTCTTTTGGTGCTTGTGACTGGTGTTTGGGCAGGATGCGTCTCCGTTTATTTTTGATGATTGCACCAAAGGGATCCTAAAATAGCGAGTGTCAAGTGAGGGTTTTTTAATGAAAGACTTTTGAAGTCCCTGGTCAGTGTCCTTACTCAGTATAGGCCTTGGTTAGAAGGATACCTGCACTAGGTTAATGCAGTACAGGAAGAAATCTTTCTGCACCCAGGCCTTTTCTCTTTTTATTTTTTTGCCTTTTTATTTTTTCCCCCAACAGTTAATTCTCTACAGCCTAATTAGAGATGTTTTTTATTTGCTGGTTTCTAAAGGTTTTTCTTCTATGTAGGCTGGACTTCATTGGAACTGAAATAGTCATCTCATAGTGCTATGAAGGCCTTAAATGGCACCTCAGTTATAGGTTTGGAAATTAGTGGCAAAAACAGTGGTGCTTTTGCTGAGGAAATCCTGCATGCCCTGTGGTGTTTAGCTTCTCTTAAAACGCCTCCAATGGATTTGTATTACCTTCTAAATCAAACTTGAGATCCTGAAGGCTATCTATAGGCTATTTCCCTATACCTCTGGAAGACTTCCATTCTTCATTCCCCCCATAGCAATTTTTGATTAGTCATCAGCTTTAACACCTGCCGTCTTTTACATCCTTTTGGCTTCCTTTTTTTGTGACTGCCAGCATCCTGTGGTCCTTGCTGTGACTTGCTCTGCCATGAGCTCTTAAAGGTGAACAAGTTTTCTGAAGTGCAAGATGCACTTCATTCTTTATTATTTTAACTCTCTGGAACACTTTTGTGAAATGCTTTATACTTGTATCATCAAAGTATGAGTGGTTAAAGTTCTTGTGAAAATTAACTAACTGCCATCACTTGTGAAGGTAGCTCTGAGAAGGGAAAAGATAGGTGCAGAAGAATTTTGTGCACCATCCGAGGAGGATTTGCTTCATAGAGTATTTTATATTTTCAATCATGCTACATAAAATTGAGAGAAATTTGAAAGCAGCACAGTACAACAGTCATGTCACGTAGACACCTCACACAGTGTGACCCTCAAACTCCAGAAGATCAGCGGGCTGTAAACTGAGATTATGATCGTCTTTATTTCTTTTTTTTTAAAAAAAAATAGGCATTTAAATTTTCTTCTGGAACTCAGAGTAACATAGGTACTTTCTTACCAATTTTAATGAAAATGTGGTTGTAACCAATTAAAGGTGAATTATCCATTTTGCCTGACAGAAAGACTTTGCTCTGTGCAAAACCTTAGACTTACCAGTTATGTGACATTACTAAATTTCCTGCCCTTGTCCTAAGTCTTTGTTAGCATTCTCAGTATTTTCCAAAAGGAGAGTTGTTTTCCCAGCGTGCCAGCCACGTCTGTCTTTTGGTATGTTTTTGCTCCTTGTTCATGTGCATTTACGTAGTTTTATTTATATGTGTGGGTTGGTTTTTTTCAATCTTACAGAAAATAAAGTGGAACACTAGAAATTACCTGAGATTTTCTTTTTTCCCCTCTCATTCTTTCTTTCCTTTTCTGGTGTGTACTTGTCATGTGTTTCTTTCTCTCTTTCTTCCTCCCTGGCTATCTTCCCTAATCCCCTACTTCAAAGGGGTTTTGGGCAAAGGAAATGTAGTTCAATGGGGCCCTCTTTTGGCCTAATATGGTAATTTAGCTCTGCAAAACATATCAACACAAGTATTTTTATGAATGAATTTGAGATCAGTTGCATAACTTGAATTTGTTTGGGACCAAAACTGTTGTTGGTACTGCTGTCGTTGCTGTTTATTGCTGTTGTTGTTATCTCACAAGTTGTTTGTTGGCTTTATTTTGTGTGTGCGTGTATGTGTCTGGAAGATGGATCCTAGGTGCTATGCAGAGGTGTGTATTTAAACCAGTTCAAATCCAACAGACACATTGCTGCAAGATTATGTGCTGGTCCCATTTGCCTTTTAAAAGATAAAAAAAAAATAAAATCTATTGAACCATCTTTTACTGCAAGTCAAGTGTTCAGTAAAGTGGAGAAAAGTGGTCTGAAGACACATTTATGTCAGCAAAACTGAGAAGATAGCTGAAAAGCAAAGATAAGATGATTCATATCCCTAGTTTCACCTTTATCTCAAGACTTTGAGTCGTGTAAGGCTAATGTCAATCACTGTTACTATTTGAATTAAATGGACTTCTTTCTTATGTGCTCAGTGTAAGCACTGCCTCGGGATGGAGCTGTGGCATAGACCCCCATTTGGTGAACCTGCGCACCTGGCAGTGTGGCCGATTTTTTAGGCCTACTCTGTGTGTGTATTTTTGGTTTGGGGGGAGACATATCAACAGTAGAAAGGTAAGAAAATGCCTACCGCAATGTCTTGTTTCTTTTGGTTCCAGTCGTCTGATGGGTCCTTAGAGACAAGTACAGAACATGTAGGTGATGATCAACCAGCCAGAATTTCACATTTGTCAATGTGAAATCCTGAATCCACCTGTTGCTTTGATGGTGGACTTTGACTCACATTGTTTGTTCCACTTGTTTCCAGCTGGAAGATGTTTGTTGCAGCCTATTCCTGTTGGAAGCGTGGTCTGTTCTAGTCTATATATGACTGCTCTGTCTTAAACATTATGCTGTCCTCTCTGAAAACATTAAGATACCCGTAGGCATCTGAGGAGGGAAGAGAGAGAAGTATTTGTCATGTCTGTTCTACAAAGATAATGGTCCTGAGGAAGTTTTCAGCAGTGTTTCTTTCTTGTGGGTTCATCTTAGCAACCAGAAGGAGGTTAATTCCTTAGAGTATTCTCAAAGACAAGTACTCTCTGCTCTAGGATCTGTGTGTCTAATGTCACTAAGTTTGAATAAAAACTTAAAATAGTGTGCTTATAATCCTAGGGTTGGAGGTTAGATAGCAGAAGCCTATGTACCCGTTCAGTTCAAGATGTGGCCCTGAGAGATCTAAGCTTTCATTGTGTGGACGTATTCTAACAACTCTAACCAGTTGTGATAAGTTGCTGTTTCCTTAATTAATTCGGTTTTCTAGAAGTTTGTATCTTGGCAGTTTTCAATTCCGGCCTAAAGCTCATGGTGCTGATAGCATGTTTTTCTTTGAGGAGGAGGTGTGAGGATGCTGCCTTTCTTCATGATCACTTTCTCCATGACTGTGTTTTGTTCTCAGGCCCTATGTCAGAGGAGTGTCCCAGATAGCCCTTCAGACTTCTGTTCACAACTTCTTAAAAAAAATTCGTAGGAAGACTGGACTGACAAGGTACCTCCAAACAGGCAGACTGCTCACTCTGGGTTGTTGTCTTGACTGTGCCTGGCAGCACAGTAATACAGCTATGACCCCCTTGAAATCTTCTGGAAAACCTCCCGTAGAGGAGACTCCACAACATCCATTGACAGCTTCTTCCAGCATTTTCCTTTTCTACTAATTAGATGTGTGTCTCAGGTTATCTTTGCAGACAATTAAAGGTTTTTTCCCCGCCACATTTCACAGTGAACCTGGAAAGAGCATTTACTGTCTTCTTTCAGAGGAACTCCTTATGCATTGGAAGATCATTACAGAGTTGTTCCATAGTCATCTCTTTCAGACCAAGCAAGCCCAGCTTCCTTGTCTTTTTCGTAAAGACCGTATTTCCAGAATATCTGAGCACTTTGTACTCTTTAGACTTGTTCTGCTGTCTAAGTTTTTCTCACAGCTGGATCCAGTCCTCCATAGGAAAGCCTGTGCTCTCATCCCTTGTTTTGGGCATTCTTAGTAATAGGTCTCAGAAAGAGATTTGCGTGCTTTGTACCACTGTTGCATTTTGCAGCTCAAAGTGGTCCCCAAATGTTATTTCTGCCCTACACGTATGACTTGTCCTTCCTAAAAACAGCACTTCCTTTTATTGGAGAAATGTTCTGAAAGAAGTTCTTCAAGATTACCTTCGATTTTTGACCTTGTCTCCAGACCCCCTTCCAGGTGTGTGTCACTGGAGAATTTTACAATAATCCAAGTTTTTCTGATGGAACCGAGGCAAAGACAAATCACTTCAGGAGGTCACCTGCAATGCTCTCCCAAGATGGCAGTGAACTACAACAACGATAATTTGTCTTGAGGATGACTTGCTTTAATCCCTTGTGAAGCCACTTTAGAGTTATTATATCTAGGACATATCTCAGGAGCTTGTTTAATGGAACATCATGAGGGACAGTGACTGGAGACCTACTAAAGCGGAGATGCTTCTTTGCCTGCTCAGCCAGGTGTCTGTCAGAGGATGATTAACTTAGCTTGATGTGCTATTTTGGCAAGACTGTGGGTGGTTGTGGGTTTTTTTTGGGTGGGGTGTTTAATTTTTGTTTAACATTATTTTATTTATCATTTGTATGTTTACAAATTAACTGTTTGATGATTTATTCCAGAATGACTTTAGGGTTTGGAGTTAGGTAGACTCTGCCTGCTCTCATCTTCTCTCCAAGAGCCATGCCCTAAATCATCCTTAGGTACTCTTTAGCTGGGGTTGCCTTCCTAGCTCTTTTGCTGAAATCGGTTATGTTGTGTTATGTATCTGGTAAGTATTCAGTCAGTGGTACTTTTGGTGAAAGCTAATGCAAAAGAAGCACAAACGCTTTAGCCAAAATGATGCATTTGTTTTCTTTCCTTGTGTGGTGGTTGTCTCTGCTGGTTTTTGTCATCTTTGTATTTTTATGTCCCTTGCTAATTGAAGTTTCTTTTGCTCCTTGGTGTTTCTCATTTTATCCATGCAAGCGTGTGCTGTTCCTACGTAGTTGTCCTTAGTCACATACTTGTATTTCAACTTTCTACTGTGATTTTATTTATAATTTTCCAGTAATTAGAAAACTTTGTGAACAGGCTTAATGGCCTGTGCTTTGTGCCACTCTTCTGAGTAGGAATTGCTTTGCTTTGGGTTTTTTGTGGGTAGGTTGTTGGTTTGTTGGTTTTTTGGGTTTGTTTTTTATTTGATTTTTTTTTTTTTTAAAGACTGTACTCCTTTCTGTACTATTGTCACATCTTCGAATTGAAAACTCATTTCATGATCACTGTCACCCAGATTACCCTCTCCTCCCAGTTCTTAATCAATTCTTCCCTATCAGTCTAGATGAAATCTGTCATTGATGTTCCTGGCTATTTATAAAGCCAGAGGTGTTCCATGCTTGTTCTGACTGCTGCAGGCAGGAGGCAACGGCTCAGCAGCTCTACTTGTGTCCACTCTGTGGCGTGAAACAGTTCTGTAAAAGTCAAACACAAGCCTCCATTTCAAATGCAGAATACTGCCTAAATTTCAAGGGAAATGGGTAAATGCAACTCTATTAGCAAGTGTTTGCTTTCCAAATGGTATCTTGTTCATCTTAGGGAAATTCAAAGTAAAAAATCATGTTATCAGTTAACTGGATTTTCCTAAAGTATTTCTTGCTGGGAAGCACAGGAAGGACAAGAATATGGGTGGGTTTTAAAAGGGTATTACTCCTGCTCTGGCTTCTGGAGTCCAGAGGAGGAAAAAACCAGAAAACAAAAGGCCACAGTAAATGCATTTATATACATACGTGTCCGTGTGTATGTGGAATCCCCAGGTTTCATTTCCTCTTCCACAGATCACTTGATGCAAGACTGTAGCATGATCTTTTCAGTCTCTATTTGATCTTTAGTTTTTAAAATTTGAGCCCTACTTTAAACTGACTACAGTTCCTGCATTTGTTTGAGAGAAACTGCCGTGGTTACTAATTTGGCAAGTATTTTTGAAAACCCACAGGGAAGTATAATAACTTCAAAATAATGGTGTTACTCATCCGGGCACTGATGAGAGGTGATGGTATTGTATGTTTTCACTTTGAGCACTTTTATCAATATTCCTGGGTTTTGGATGTGTTTTTCTGTACTCACAGTAGTTTAAGGAGGTGAAAAAGTATTTGACCTTGTTTAAGTGCTAGAATTTGGTTGAGGTTCAAACTTTAACTTACTTTCTTAGTAGCGGAGCTTAGCTTTGGCAGTGCTGACCCATCCCAATTCCCTTAAAAGCTGAGGGCTCCTTTCGGAGCTTAACCTGTCTTATAGTTAAAATATAAATTGTAGTTTCACTGGGTTTAAGTGTCTTACAGAAGGCAGCGGAGTCCAGCAATTCTGGTTTGCAATGGCACATCAGTGATGAATATGATATAATAAAAGGTGTGTCAGCAAAACTGCCCAGATATCAAACTTAAAAAAAATCCAAATATCAAACTTTAAAAAGAATCCAGTATACTACTGTATACTTTTTAAATTTCAAATTAATGACTTCAGCAACAAGACACCTCCCAAGATTTAACATGTATGACAGCCTGGATCCTTCATGGCTATCCTGATCTGTTGGGTGCATAATGTGTTGAATATCTGTTTTCTGTATGTATGTACAGGCAAGAGGTTGGTTTGAATCTCAGTGTGTGGGTTTTTTTGCAAAATATGCCCATTCCAGTTAGGGTAGGTAGTATGTACTGGCTAGTTTGTCTAGTGAGAAGCAGAAAACTGTGCGTGCACTCAAGGAAAGATGGGTGGGAGAGAGATAGTGTCTTAGGGCCAGAAAAGGAGATAATGAAAGTGTTAGTTTGTAAATCAGACTAGCTGTGTTTTGTGATCCCATAACAGCCTTTCTGGTAGACTAGTTGCAAGCAAGGGACCTCACCCTTCTTAATGCGAGAGGCTTTGTACCCTCTGAAAGCAAGGTTGGCTTTCTGGGGATTTTTTGGTTCATTTCATAAAATAATATTTTTGTTTGTTTGTTTGTTTATTATAAATGCCCAGTCTCTCGTCTTGCCTGGGTGAAAACCATTATATGAAGATTGCACGAAGGGGCCAGGAGTCAGGACTGCAGAGTATGGTTGTCCAGCAACTGGGACGCTGTGGCTGAATGGTAACATTATTAATTTACTCTTCTGTTTTCTGTTTCCTTCCTTCTGCTCCCCCTGCAACACTCCCGGCATTGCAGGTTTCTAAAGTCAACGGGATCACTCGAATGTCATCTCCGAGTGCAAATGCAGCCAGTGCCAAAAAGATGAGAGAAGTCAGACCTTCACCGTCCAAAACTGTGAAGTACACTGCAACAGTGACAAAGGGAACTGTCACATACACCAAAGCCAAGAAAGAACTGGTCAAGGAAACCAAACTAAATCACCACAAACCCAGTTCACCTGTCAACCACACAATCTCAGGGAAAATAGAAAGTAGCAATGCAAAAACCCGCAAACAGGTGCTATCCCTTGGAGCATCCAAGTCTAACAATACCGCTGTTAATGGTGTAAAAGTCAATGGCAAGTTGAACCAAAAGACATGCACTAAGGAGGTGGGGAGACAGTTGAGGGAGGGTCTGCGCAATTCGAAGAGGAGGCTGGAAGAGATGAACCACATAGACAAAATACAGTCGCCCACCAAGAGAATGAAAGGGGCCGTCAATTTGGCAGAAGCTGCCAGCAAAAAGGCAGCCATAGAAAAGCCTTTGCTGAATGGACACCTTAAAAAGGAAGTGCCAGAGAAGAGTTTGGAAAGAAATAGGCCAAAAAGAGCCACTGCTGGAAAGAGTACGCCAGGGAAACAAGCACATGGCAAAACTGAAAATGCCTCCTGTGAAAATCGTTCTACCTCTCAAGCGGAGTCCTTGCACAAGCCACAAGACTCAATGGGAAAGCACGAAAAGGGCAGTAGTAAGTCTGGGTGGGGGATGCTGGGGGAGATTCCCATCCTTAGGCCCTCCACCAAGGAATTTCATGACCCACTGATATACATTGAGTCAGTCCGAGCTCAGGTAGAGAAGTATGGGATGTGCAGGGTGATTCCTCCTCCAGACTGGAGACCTGAGTGCAAGCTAAATGATGAAATGCGGTTTGTGACACAGATTCAGCACATACACAAGCTAGGCAGGCGCTGGGGACCCAACGTGCAGCGGCTGGCCTGTATCAAGAAGCACCTCAAATCTCAGGGCATTACCATGGACGAACTCCCACTCATAGGTAAGGGCTGTGGTTTCGTTGGCCTTTTGCCGCTGCTTGTTAGCGACACTTTGCGACTTTATGCTCACTTTGCCTTTATGCTTTTAACCCAACCGCTGTTCAATTTAACACTGCAGAGCACTGGATCTCTCTTTTTA
The DNA here is from genome assembly GCA_013400375.1 of Thinocorus orbignyianus. Classification (NCBI taxonomy): domain Eukaryota; kingdom Metazoa; phylum Chordata; class Aves; order Ciconiiformes; family Thinocoridae; genus Thinocorus; species Thinocorus orbignyianus. The sequence goes on from VXBW01001787.1 coordinate 188,724, forward strand.
TCCATCAGTCAGGCATGATGCAGGTAGATTGTTGGAGAACTTTCCCAGGAGACTCTGTATTGCCACCCCTGTCCTGCTGGCTCTTTATTTCACCCAGTCTCCAGATTCCAGGATCATCTTGTTTCCCTGCTGTTGATTTTTGAGGCAGTACAACCTGCCTCGGTTTGAATGTTGCCTCAGAATGTGTTTTGGACCTTTCCAAAGATGTTTTCCAAACAGGTTGCAATGCTGCCAAGCTTGAATACAAATATTTTTTTCCTCCCTCTTCCTTTAAAAGCATTTAACCAAGGGGGAAAGAAAATATCTCAGAACTGACTTCTATTTGGGTACTCAGACACTTAAAATCACAAATTTGCAGTGACCTGCTGACATTTAACAACCATTAAGTGTCAAGAATAGGCAGTAAAATGTGGTTGATTGCAAAATGGAGGTTTCATTATTTCTCCCAGCAGGTGTCTGCCAGGGCTAATGCCTGAGTGAGAATCACTTATTTAACAGAATTCTTGGTTTATGGTCTGCTGTCAAATATGACACGTGACAAAAATGTGACAATAGTTTGTAAAAACATGACAACAGCAGCATACAAATGAACTACCGAGCGAGCCACCTCCATCTCTTACTGCCTTTTCAGCCATGACATAGTAACAAACTTGTGGTTTTAATTTTTCTTAGCCTGCCCCTTTGTTTTTGAAGTGTTTTGAGTCAGAGCTCACAGGACCTGCGTGATGCGACTTGAGGCTAGAGTTTTACCTCAGAGGCAGCTGCCCGCGCTGGTTGGATTAAAGGACACACTTTTCTGTTTAAACCATTCACAACACTTACACCCCCCCACCTCCCCTCATCCCTCCATCATTTCGCAACTTTTATTTTATGTCACATTTGGTAAGTGAGTGAAAATGTGTAAAAACACACAAAGAGATTGCAGAGTTTATGGTGAACAACAGAAAATGGGCACGGCAGAAGAATTTAAGGAGGAGTGAGGGTTAGCATAGTGTTGCAGTAGCCGTGCAAAAGCGTTCAAGGAAGTCTGAAAATTAAAATCACTCAAGCAGCGATAAGTGAACATTTTGTATGCCTAATGTATGCACTGGTTGTATGGTAATAGAGGAGAATAATGAATTAAATTTACATTGGTGAGAGAGAAGAAAATGTGCAAAAAGGCTAGATTAACACTCGTGGAACAATGTTAACTTTTTAATGAAATACCTTAACTCGGCATTAAGATGGCATTACTGTTAATTATTTGTATTATTTAAGCACCTAAGAGCCTAATTAATAGGCAAGGATTCTATTCTGCTGGGTGCCATGTAAGTGGAGCAAACAGTGGTCTCTTATAAAATTTGCATCCTATGTATCCTTGCTGCAGTTCATTTCCTACCTATCTTGTGTTTAAAATTAAAAACAAAATGGAGAAAAGAAGCTGGAGATCATCAGTGTACAAAAATGAGAAAACTGTTGGTTCCAGCAGGAAAGATATAAAATAATCTCAGTGATAAACGCACACTTACTTACCTAGACATGCATACATACCTCTGCTCAGGGCCGAGTCACGTTTCCATTGAATTAAGTGGGAGTTTTAACAAAGATTTGTGTAGTCCCAGCATTGATACTAAATGCATACCTGAAGACTTTTTTTTTTTTTTTAAATGAGCTCGCTCACTAGGCAATTTAAAAATATTCCTAACTTAGTGGAATTAAGACAATTAAAAAGAAAAAAAAGCCAGACACAGTTTCTGCCTAACATGCTCAGTCTCCTGTTTAAGCCATTTTGCTATAGGTGCTTATAAATGGGGTTAAAACTCCTTTTGGTTTCTTTTGTTTTTTCCTTCAACCTCTCAAAGAAAGTTGAAGCAACATGTTCAGTCAATCCTGGAAAACATCAGCCTGAGATACAAATGCTTCCAAAAGTTATGACTGTGTGAAATGGAATTATAATTGAGACCATTTTGTAAACCTCAGCTGTAGCTGGCCCTGTGGAGGATCTGCTAAATATGTGAGGCTCCGGCTGAATGATGTCCTGCTCCAGCTTTAATATTGTGGATTGATTATGAGGGATCACTCATGATGCAGGAGAAAATCACATTTCTTAAATAGCTCATATGCTGTGTTAAAACTAGGACCTTAAGCTGGGTGTGCGCTATTTGTCCCACTGGAGAAACGCGTATAATGTTAAACCTGGATCACACTTTTTTCCAAAGTTAGTAGTATGTTGCTTAACTTTATGTAGGTTGCTAAATCTGTTGGGATGGAAAGCCATCTAAAATTTTGCCTTCAGCTTATTTGTGAACTGCGCATACAAAACAGTAGACCAAAAAAGTAACAGCCTGTAATATAGGCCAGCTTTAAAGCTATTTTACAGTGAATATTAAAAAGGAAAGAATGAAAACCTTTGAAATTTGGGCTGTCTTTTTTCTCCCAATGATGCTGGCCTTTTCTCAGCTTCAAGACTTAAGCATTTTGACACCCCCCTCAAATTACTCAATTGGACAAATCTTGTCTCTAAGCTTTACCCTTGCTTTTGGCCACAGCCAAAGACCTTTCTCCTCTTTTCACACCTTTGCCCAGCGCTGTGCAGACGGCATTAGTGAGAGCCTCTGGTGCTGTTCTGCCTCCATCGTGACTGGTGTTATCCCAAAATGCTGCACGCAGGTTCATGCTGCTGAGCATTCCTCACCTCTGGATTGCTGCAAGCGGTGGAAGAGGGGAAAGTGGAGGGAAGAAGGAAAGTTGGGATTAGATACAAAGCATATGTGATATAGCTCACAGGGTAGTTTGAAGAATGTAACACTGCTTCCAGTAGCAACCATGGTGATATGTCTGGCCTTTAGGATGCTGGAGTGTCCAACAGTAAATATTTACCATAATGCTGCTTCTTGCACTTCTCTGTTGTATAATGGCATTTCTAAGTGCTCTGAAACCACTATTCCATAATGATTTTTCACTTTTCTCAAAGAATCAGGAGAAGGAGAGACGATGTGGTGGCAGCAATGTTGATGCAAGTTTTGTATTAATTCTCTTTTTTTCCTTCAGCAGTGCCCTGTTGAATTGTAGGTGGTCTTTGGTCCATTTCTTCACTTTTTCCACTGATGATTTATTTCTGTGCTTTGAGTGTATTTATGATGTTTCTTTTATTGTTCCTCATCCATTTGGCTGCTTTATATCCCACAGTTTGTATAATCCTCCGTTTTTATTTTTTGACTGGAGTGTGAAATGTGATAGTCGTCTTAAAATATACAGAAACATAATGGAGTATAAAATATGGATAGCCTCAAACTAGAAGAATAATGTGCCTGACATGTTTTTATGCAGTTGCAACCACCAACCCCAAACAACACCCCACCTCTCTTGGGGTTTTTAAAGGATTTTTTTACCTGTAGTGAAATTAATGACGTTACTGTGCTCCTTTTAAATGCTGGCTGTATTCCAGGTGTTGTGCAGATATTAGATAATCAATATTTCACCTCCAGAAAGGATGGTACTTGAATATTTGATTGCCAGTACCAATCTTGACGCTTGCTTTGCTTCTCCCTGGTATAAACCAGAGGTGGGGCTGGCGGTGGGCAAGGAGAGGGTGGGAGTGTGTGGGCCTTCAAAGAGCTGGAGCACTCGCATCTCCCTGGCTGCTGGATAATTACCAGTGGAAGGATGCATGTCAGGAGATAGCTTGAGGTGCTCTGAGAAGAGAAGGGAATGAAACTTGAGGAGGAGAGCAAATATAACCATAGGAAAAGCTATTGTAAATGGCAAAATATGATCTGCTGTATTAATTAATCTAGCAAAGCAGTGGCATGTGCCTGTCTTTAGAGGTGTAGGAGATAGAGACAATCCTTCTCCGATGCCCAAGTGACTGAAGTTGTAAGGATGGTATGTCCCGTATGTGCCCAGACTGGTAGCACGCTTGGTACAAGCTGCCCACAGCTTTCCTAACCTGCTCCTGTGTTTCCCTTTCCCCTCCTCTGCTGCCCGGCACACATGGACCCTCAGGAGGCTGCGAGCTCGACCTGGCCTGCTTTGTCCAGCTGATCAACGAGATGGGTGGGATGCAGCAAGTGACTGACCTCAAGAAATGGAACAAGCTGGCAGACATGCTGCGCATCCCCAAAACTGCACAGGACAGGCTGGCCAAGCTGCAAGAAGCCTACTGCCAGTACTTGCTCTCCTACGACTCCCTCTCCCCCGAGGAGCACAAGAAACTGGAGAAGGAAGTCTTGCTGGAAAAGGAAATCTTGGAGAAGAGGAAAGGACCTTTGGAGGGACATTTGGAGAATGCCTACAAGTTCCATTCCTTGCCCCGGTTTGAGCCCAAAAATGGACTCATCAATGGCGTGGTTCACAAAAATGGCTTCCGCAACAAGTTAAAAGAAGTCGACGTCCCACTGAAGACGGGCAGGCGGCGGCTCTTCGCTCAGGAAAAGGAGACCACGAAGGAGGACGAGGAGGAGGAGGAGGGAGTTCTTAGCGACTTACACAAGTGTATATACAAGGTAAGGAGGCAGGCTCTGCCGATTTCGTTTTGCAGCACTGATGGTGCTGTTGCCTGATTGGTATCCTGGTGCAAACCCCCAGCCATCTGGGGGAGCTGATGGGCTGCAGTGCCACCCCCAGGGTAGCAGCAGGGCCAGCAGCTATGGAAACTGGGTGGTATGGTGGCTTTATCCTGGTCTGTCTGGCTCTTGCGGGATGTCTGGAAAAGCTGGAAGGAATTATTGTCATAACGAGATGCACTGGGCTCTTCATTCCCGTGGTCTCCTTGTGAGAGGTTCCCCTCTGTCCGATTATCCTTGCAGTTTTTTGTTTTCATTTTCTAGCAACATTTAAAGTGATGTTCTGTGTTCTCATTCCTGCTTCATGCAAGTTTCTTGGTGAGCAAAGCAGTGCTCCACTTCAAAACTAACATCGCTATAAATACTACTACATTTGGAAAGGGCAAATTGAAATGCAAACAATACTTTCATCCACAGTGCCAGATTTTGCTCGGCACAGTCACATGGATGCTTAGTCCTCCACATACCAAGTACATCCATTTATGAAGGAATGCTGACTCTTTCACTGTATTTTATTTGGCAATCTCCTACTCTGGAGCAGGACTTGGCACGGCAACTCGCAGTGTAATTTGGAGTTGCATTGAATTGTGTAGCTGTACTTCGCAAGAAATGTATCATTGAGTGCCTGTGCCCAGCAGAGGAATACGCTGTTCTTTCCCTTCCAATCCTGCTTCCATCACCAGGAAGTGAAGCCAGATTGCCCAAAGTGGCTTATTGTTAAGCTATTTAGGGACTGCGTGAGCTTATGACGAGCTTTAAAAGCTTGCTTCGGGTTTCTTTTGCAGCCTGTTACGATTTGTCAACCCAAATTATTTGGGGACTCGGGCTTCAATCCCACCATTGAAAAGCAATCTCTTTGCCAGGCTGCTGTTGGAGAGAAGCTTATCTAATGACAGCAGCATTTGTGAATAGTGAAGTGGCATTTCTGTGCTTAATATCCTGTGCTTAATGATGTTAAATGAAAACCTGGATACAATTTACCCTCATTGCTGCCTGAACAACCTCAAACTTACTGGGGAAATACCTCCTGATTCTTTTCCAGGGCAAGTCCCAAGTTAAAGTTTAGAAGATAGAAAGCAAGACTGGGATTTGTGATAACTGTCCCAACCAGACTTAAAAAATAAAAGAAGGCAAGCAAATACAGTGCAGCTGGTGTAACCAGCCTGAGGCTGCTGAGGCTTTTTAATAAGACTTGGGTGAGGGACTGCTGGCTTATAGATTTAAGCAGAGGGTACTTCGTGGCATTTTATGAAACAAGCCTTTTAATACTGCGTTCTGCGTTCTTCTGGAATGATGGTGTCCTTCTGTGTGCATGTCTGCAGGGGGGAGTGTTCTTTACCAATTAATGTATTTCTGAGAAAATCTGAAGTTTGTTTAACAGAACTTGTCATCATATTAGAGTTTCCGCAGATAATGGGATTGTAATCGTTCCTTTCTAAAGTAAATTGCTAATTCTAATTGGAAATAAAACCCACACACGAACTCCAAAAATCCCACATTCCTTTGATAGATGCCGAGGTCAATAGATTGGGGGCTGGAGGAGAACATGATAATCATATGGCTGTAGTCCAGTTTAGGCCATAAATTCTATGCTTCAGACCATGAAGAGGCCATACATTTAGGGTTTTGCACAGTAATTTCTGCAGTCAGCATGTGCTTGAGCTGGAATATGTTTTTAGAAGGAGACATGCAGTCTTCCAGGAGCAGTTACCACCATACTGCATGTCAAGGTTAGAGTAAATTACCTTTGTGTTTGGCTGACTTTCTTCCAGGGCTCTCAGATTTTTTTTCTGTTGCTCCTTTCCAGGCTGTAAGGCCTGATGGGCTTTTAAGTGGGCGCTGCAGGCTGCTGGGCTTGACTTCTTTACTGTAAATCTATAGCTTTTCTACATGACTAATAAAATGTAGTAATTTGTAAGTATGTGAAGTTAACTGCTGCCATCAAAGAAGGGCCTGCTGCAAGATTTTCACTCTTGTCTTCTTTCTCCAGTTGTAGCTCTGAAAATATTTTTAAAATTTGTACTGGAGCTGCCTGAAAACAGCATTTGTTTCCATACAGAACAAACCGGAGGCTTATTAGCAGACCCATTAGAGGGACACAGAAGAAATCACCAGCACAAATTTTGCCAGCCCTCACGTGAAACTGTCCTGGAAATCCCACGCTGAGCTTTCTTCAGCTGGGGACTTGGGGCATTTTTGGATTTGGCTTAACAGGAATCCCTCCTTCCCGCCTGTGACTATTGTGAAATCTCTGTTTTCTGCTCATTTTTATGGTTGCTTTAATGCCTTTAAGATTCATAGCGTTGCAGTGTCCTTTTCCATGCCTTCCCTGCAGGCTTGGTGGTGGTGATGATGCCCTGAGTCGGCTCTCTTGGCCACCATGGAAGCCATGGAGAAGAATTAGGAGAGGAAGTAGGAAATTCTGTCCCTTAAACCTTCCTCTTGTGTTGTCACAGAGACTCTGCTTGGTAGCATGAAACTCCCAGTTGTTGAACTGCTAAGATATTTGTGAGGGCATTGAAAAATGTATTTTACTCCTCAGCAATTCGTTTTGTGTTCAGGTTAAAATGCTCCATTACAGCATTTTAAATTATTTTCTGAGTTGGCGTTAGAAAATTTTATGAGATCCCTCAGGTTAAAAAACACCAACCCAAAACCAGACCAACAGAAACAGACAACAAAAAATCCTCAACTGCTTCATTTGAATTACAACTTTTAGGAGACTGAAAAAATGCCAAATTATTGCTAGAGGAAGAAATGTCTATATGCAATTTTAAAGGTCTAAACTGTTCAGTTTTTCCACTTTCTTGGGTTTTTTTTTTTTTTGCTTGCTGCATATCTGAAAAATGGTAAGACTGGGTTGGTAATCTTGGAAGATGAGTCTGTATTCTTGTTTTTCTGTGTAAGATGAAAGGAAGAGGCAAATAACTGAAACAAGGAAGCTGCTGCAGAGCCTGTATTGGTTTGCAACCGATGAAGTCTATGCTCAAGTGTGACGACTTGGTGCGGGCCCTGCATTTTATGAGAGGTTTTATTGTGAAAGGCTGCCTCAATAAATGATTCATGAGGGCATTAAAAGATGAAGGAAATTACTTACTGTATCACAGAGCATCCAAGTCTGAAGTTTATGGGAATTAGAGGGCCCCAAGCCCTGGGCATTTCACAAACTTTTTTGTTACAGCTAATTATGCTGCATTCAATTATAAAGTGACGTTACAACCATAGGAGCATGGCAAAGTGATAGAGTTGGCTTCTGGGGTAAAAGATGCTTGTATAGTTGTTTCTAGTTTACTCTTGGGTATTGTTCTTAAACACAAGAAAAGACTGAGGTGGTTTGGCAGATCTGTTTCATGGTTGGAAAACTAGAAAGGTAATAGTCTACGTAATAAAACATTTGTTTATGTGGAGTTTTTAAGTCTGTCATTCCTCAGATGGGCAACCCCTGGACACAATGGGAGTTAGAGGAAGGAGTGATAGATCTGGCAAGGGGGCAAAAATATGTTCAACTTTTTGTTTGCAGAGCAGTGTCTCTGCCAGCAGCAGTGGCCAGAGAACAGCATGGCCACAGCAGCTGGTGTGGTACCTGCCAGCTCTCAAGGCTCCCAGCTTCCCAGGGTGTCTTTGCTGTCCTGGAGGGGAGAAGGTGATAAGGATGTCCTTTCCTGGGCACACCAATATGTCTGGGCTGAAAGGAGCAAATGGGTTGTCATGCTCCTACCTTCAGAGGATGCTTTCCAGAGGATCTGGTGTTACAGGGACGTGTGAAGGCAGATATCCAGAAGCTTAGGTATAGCTCAAGCAGAAAACCAAGTCAGACCCTCTTCTCATACAGCTCCTGCGGTAGTGCCAAGAAAGAGTGCACTCATTTAGCAATTTTATTGTGTTTTACTTTTCTCAGCCTTGTAATAACAGGTCCTGGTTCCTTGCATTTGAACTGCTTTTACTGAATTGAGCATAACTAGTTATTGTAAGCAGGTGATTACAGTAATCTTAGTAAACTCTACTTTTTGTGACCCCCTTCCATCACATACAATACTAGCTTGATGCTGAATGTTTCTTTGAATTTCCAAAGTCTTTTTCACTCTGTATGTACAAAGCACAGCCACGTGGTCCTTTGATCACCTATTGGATTTGATTGTAAAATGCAGGCCGGTTGCCTGCTCTGTATCCTTTACAACCTGTCACAGAAGGCTTGTCTGTGTCCATCTTCTGTGTTTATCAAACACAGAGCCTTGTGCTGGGCAAAGCAGTGTAAATGGCCTGCTGGGAAGGTTTAGTTGGCCTTCTAGATGGTTGGTTGGTGAGTTGATGTGATTAAAGTTCTGTGTCTTTTGAGGTATTTTCCCCTCTTTTAGACCCGTGTGTGTTCTGGAGACATGGTCCTCTTTCTCCCTATAATTGACCTTGTATTGAGCATGTAAGAAAAAGAGTGAGGCCAGGGGAAATGGAGGCACGTTTTTTATTTATTTTCACTTTTAATTCTATTATCTTTTTCCACAGGGTAGGTCTGTTTCTTTAACAACCTTCTACCGAACAGCAAGAAACATCATGAACATGTGCTTCACGAAGGAGCCTACAGTAGCTGAAGTAGAGGTGAGGCCAACACAAGGGCTGGTAAAAGCTTTTATTTCAGGGGATTTGAGTATGAGGATTCAGTATAGTTGACGTTCAGGCATTACCATAAGCAGTTTAAGGCTGTCTAGTGTGGGAGAAAAAATAAATTGTTAGATAGACATGGTTCTGATTCTTCCTTTTAAAATTTTTTGACATTTTTAATAAAGGTGTTGATGAACTGAGGGAGAGAAAGAAGTATTAATCTGTCATGTGCTGAAGCAGATGAGCCAAGAGGTTCTAAAATCTGTCTTCTCAATTGGTTGTTACTCTTAAGTACTTATATTCTTATTTTTAAGCAGCATTTAATGTTGAATTACATTAAGGTCATGAAAGCCCCATAAATTTCTTGCGTTTATGCTTTAATGAGCAATACCTTGTTTGGTGAATTAAAAATGCATTACTGCTTTCTTTTACCACAGCAAGAATATTGGCGGATAGTGGAACAGAAAGATTGCCACGTAGCAGTGCATTGTGGAAAAGTAGATACCAACACCCACGGGAGTGGCTTTCCCGTGGGAAAATCTGAACCATTTTCAAGGTAAGATCACCAAATCCGCCCGCTTTGCCGACTCGTGCCAGCTGCCCCATTGTGCTGTGTGGAGGTGGGGGCACGAGGCCGGCAGCACAGCCTGGCACTGGGGACGGTCGAAAGTAGCAGATAGATAGTACTGTTTCTGCCTCTGTGTCACCCCTGAAACAGGCATGGGTGGAACCTCACAGTCCTTCCTAATAATACAGGATCCATCCTGCGACATCTTGGTGCTGTGCCTGGTAAGCAAGTCTCTTTGCTATGTTTCCTGCAGCTCTAAGTGTCCCTTGAGTGTGGTGGTGAAGTCACCAAAATCTGCTCCCTCTTCCTGGCCCTTCTGTTCCCCAGCTGACCGGGCAAGACACGTGGTTGTATGTAGCAGGAGGTGTTTAAAGGAATGAAGGCAGGTGTGCAGATGAAGAATTAATGAGCAGTTGAGACCATATACCTGGGAGGAACCAGTTGTACTTGCAATGTCCCTCTCTGTTGTTGCCAGTACCCTCGTGTTCTTGCTTTGTGTCAGGGTGATAAAGGACAGAGCCGTGAAACTTCTCTACTTGCAAATCTAATCTGTAGCACCGGGCAAAGGAGCACACAAGTCTTCTAAATGAATTGTCACGAGTGCTCCAGCTGCATGTGTGCCAGTGCAATTTACTGGTGGAAACACTAGCTGAAAACATAATTCAGCCTCCTGTGCAGGTGTTGAGTTGGAACAAACCAGCTGGGAAACAGGATACCTGTTTACAAGCACTTGCACAGTTCACAAGATGGAGCAACCTCCTCTCATCAGTGGCATTGAGCTTGAATTATGGGTATTTGTAAATTCTCTGAAGAATCAAGTTTTTTTTACAGCTACTAGGAAACATTGTAGGGCATTGTAATGTGCTAGTAGATACTTTGTTAGTGGGAAATGCTGAATTTGTTAAATTCTCTATGAATTATTCACTCTGGTAGGAAAACTTAAAACTTAAGGGTCAGCTCACAGGTAGAAGAACATTTTCAATAGAAGTGCCCTCTCAAACCCTCTTTTAATTAGAAACTGCAATTACTCAAAACTCATTTTCAATCTTTTTGTTTCAGGAGTGACAATTCCTTGGCTAAATATTGGCATGGTCTTTTCTACCTCATGCTGGTCTCGAGACCAAAATCACCTTCCATACATTGACTACTTACACACTGGTGCTGATTGCATTTGGTAGGTACTCCTGTGTTTTGTTTTCTTCTCGTTCTCTGTGGTGGCTGGCTGTGGGCTGGTGTGAACAGCAGCTTGTGTTGGGTCTTTTGCATAAACAAATCTCGCCTAGAAGGTCCAGTGTGTGTGATTACAGTTTTAATGGTAAAATGTAGCATAAACTTAAGTGACAAAACGCCATTTCCTGGAAGAAAAGTTTATCTTCTACACTGTATTCTGAAATATTTACCAATAAACTGTTTCTGCTTGAGATAGGGTTTAATCTGTGGAAAGTTTTCATGATGTGGAAGCCAAATGATAGCTAGTCCAGGTTAGGCTTTCCTTGGGCTGACAGACACACTTGTCAATCTAGCTCCATATAGTCATTTGTAAAGTGTTTGAATCAATGCTCTGACCAAATAGGCACTGCTTTCTTATTTTATGCAAAATATTGTGAACATCATATTTACCAGGTCCCTAGTATTTTCTCTCACATGAATATTTTCATTATTATTATAATTTTTCGTATGATTATACGCATAATTCCAATGTCTGAATGTGGACATCACCAGTTAGCTGCTAGCTACATCTCATATTCTGTAAGCACTTCAGGCAAACAGACTTAACACTCAACTTCTCAGTGGTTTTGGGTGTGGTGAATCCTTCCTGAATTCAGTGTCTACACACTGCTACAGGTGCTGCTGAGCTGGGTTGCAATGGAAGTACATTGGAAGGAGGTGCAGCTGTCATGTCTTGTACCTTTCTGCCAGGTTCCTGGGATACTGGTGTCCCTCCCCAAGGGACACCAAGGGGATCATGCGTGAGAGCGATGAATGCCAGGCAGCACAACTGTGTTTCTCGTTCAGAAAAAATGCAATAAATGGAAAAGTAAAGTTGTTTAAATGGTGTCCCCCTGCAAAGGTGAAAAGCCCAGTTCCCTTTCAGCAGATCCCCTTTTGAACACTGTGCTATGGAAGCCTTTGGCTCCTCGTGTTGTGTGATGGGGGAAGGCCTGCAGGAATCCCTCTGCATCCAGGAGTCCCTGTTGTGGCAGTGGCAGTGTCACCTGCATTTTGTTCACCTGCAAAGTGTGTGCTTCAGCCCTTACCTTTAACTCCCGTAATTCTCAGTTGTCAGTGGGAGAGCACATGGCCCAGAAAAACAGGATTTGACAACTTGGAGGAAACTGTAAGAGCAGGAGCTCCTTTCTCTAAGTATTTTAAGTTGGAGAAATGTTTGTGATCATACCAAGAGGTAAACACTGGCTTATGCTGCAGACCTGGGAATTTCTGTCACTTCCTGTCATGGGCATTTCATGGCTCTTCCCCCTCTTCTGTGAATCAGGAATCTGTAATCTTTTATAATAATATACTATCAGAACAAATTGCTAAGGAAACTACATTGTCCTGAACCTTAGGTGAGTCTGTTTCTCTCTATGACATTCATCTAGTCTTAAATGACAGTAAATTCCGAACAGAAGGCATTGAGGAATCCCGTAATTAAGTTCTGAGGCCACTTTTCATCCTGTGCATGTCAAAACACATGCCTTTTGGGACTGAAAAGACTTGAATGCAGCAAGACACAGTTCTAGGGAAGGCTACTCTTTGTTTTTCCAAGGCAACAAGAATAAAACCAAAGAAGCTATTTGGTTTTTTTCTCTCCATGGGCTGGGTTATACACATACATAGTTTCAGGTGCACTTGTGATGATTGACTTGATGAAACATGGATATAAGCAGGAATAGCTCATAAGAAGGAAGAAGTAAAACGCCTTTGTCTAAAAAAGCTATTCTTCAGCAAGGCTGCCAGGCTGAAGTGTCAGGCTTATATGCGTTTTTAACTCATTACAACTTTTTAATATTGCAATAAAGTACCCAACTTTATTGAGGAAAAGAGTAATTTAATAACTCTAGGTCTGGTGTAATATCTGCAGTAGTCCTGACAGCATTGCTTCAGTGATCACAAAGCAGGTGACTGGGCACCAAAGCTCTTCTCTCATTTGCCAAGTCCACCCAGCATCCAGAATTCTTCTCTTCCAAGGACAGATCCCTGTGGTGCTAAAATCAGTGGTCCTTTATTTACCTGTAGATTGCTCGGGTCACTGTCTAATCTCTCAGATTTAGCCCCTGAAGAGGAAACACAGGAGAACTCAATTTTCATGCAGGCAGAGGTCAGCGACTTAACCTTTTTATTCAGGAAAGGTCCTCAGTGCCCATAAAAAGAAGAAAATCTAGTTCTGCCCAAGAAACTCAGAAGTCTGTTCTGGCTCTTCACTTCCTATTTTTACAGGTACATAAAGAATAGTGAGTGAAATTACAGCATAAGCCTCAGTCTTGGCAGTAGCCAGATAGTCCTCTGCACTTTTCTGCTGCCCTTCCTCTTCACAAGTCCTTCCCATGCTTTTTTTCGGGCCAGTCTTGTGAGGGACTGCGCTCCTGAGTCCTTCAGCTGTTCCACCTGTATTTTCCGATTTTAAAAGAAAAAGAGCAGGCTCTGCTGCATTCTGGATTTGAGTTTAAAATATTCTCATCACCTTTTAAAATCTGTTATTATGGTGTAAGCCGAATAATACTCTCCACACATGCAGCTGTTCAGCAGCTGTCACTGTTAGTGCAGGTACTGCAAAGAATTTGATAATGCAGCATGCATTTAAAATTGCAGTTGGGGCTTGATCCTTACCAAGATGAGGTTCTTCCCCTTCACCCATCTATAACCCTGGGATTTCTTAGCAAGGCTCTAATCATTCTCAATATGGATGCAAGGACTCAGTCTTACATACACCTGGGTAGCCAGTTCATTGGAGCCCTTACTGTGGCCACAGTTTGCTGCACAAGTAGATATCGTCATCTTTTCTGGTTCTCGGCTTGAAGAGCAACAAAGACAAACCAAAGTCACCCTCAGTACAGTGAACAGTAATGAGATGTTCAAATCATAGCAAATACAGCCTCCTACAGACCAGTCAAGCTGGATGACTCTGTGTGATGCATATGGAGTCAATATTTAGTGCATGTTGTAAGCAAATATCCTGACAAGGTCTGTAAAGGCCAGCAGAACGCTTTATGAAATTGGTGGAGAGACAGGAGGGATGATAGGATGACAGGAAAACTGCACCCTTTCCCCAAAATCTTTCCAGATTCTTTCTCTTTTATTGCCAAGTTTGGAATAACATCTGTGTGAGTGAGTATTTGTCTGATGTGGGCGTGGATGGGCTCCAGATTGAGGTCTCTGCTTAAAGTGAGCTGAGATTGTTCTCAGTGTAAATCTGGAGATGCTTTTTCTTGGCCCAAGTATAACAAATCCAAATAAAGTAACGCCACAGGTAAAGCCCAGCATGGCAGCAACTGAAGACAGGTTTGGGAATCCCAGGATTTGCATGGTGTTTCCCACCAAGCTGTGCCTGCTCAGTTTGTTTGGTACCAACTACCAGATCTTAGGAACAGGTATCTCCTGGGTGGACATAAACCATTACCCTTCTGACAGAGTGCAAACAAGAGCGACTCCTAAATGTCACCATATTGCCTCCCCGCATCCAGCAAAGCAGCAGTTCTCTGGATGTATGAAGCCAAGACCTGGGACTCCTACATTATTTCTTGTCACTCCTGCCTAGGGAGCACTGCTGGCAGTGGGCACACACAGGACACCTGCCTCTAAAGGAGGGGACAATGTGCAACGTGGCATATACCCAGCGGGGTTTTAAGTCTCTCTTGCTGCTTTGGCTGCTCTTAGTACAGATCTTTTGTTGCAAGGGAGAGGAGGGATGTGGGATTGATTTAGTAAGCGAGGATAAAGATAACAGAACATACATTGGTGCTCACAAGATGCAAACTTCTGCCCATAATAAGCAGTTTGAGTGTCATTAAACTGAACCATTCTTTTGCTGATTTCCCTCCTCTGATTTTACAGAGCCCTGAGCTTTCACATTTTTTGTTTTGGGGATTTTGTGTTCTTTGACGCCTATTGAACACCATCAAACTGAGTCTAAATCAACAGCTTTCCATGAATCCTCAGTGTTTTACTAAAAAGAACTATGTGGGGAAACCTGTGTTTAATTTCTTTCTTTTAATCAATGTCCTGGTCTGAGCTGCTTGTTACTGTGTAGCTGTGGACCGTTATTACTCCACAGTAAATCTTTCTCTTTTTCTGTGACAAAACAACAGGTATTGCATTCCTGCTGCGGAGGAGAACAAACTTGATGATGTGGTACATACCCTGCTGCAAGCCAATGGCACTCCAGGGCTGGAAATGCTTGAAAGTAATGTAATGGTAGGTTAATACTGGGAGAAGTATTCCCGTTTCAGAACTCAAGGCTGAATAGAAGGCTGGTTGGCTGGGGATTTATTTTGGTTTTGTCTTACCCTACAGTGAGGCAAAGGCTGTTGTTAAAATCTGAATGCTTTTTACTTGGAGTATTTACCCACTTGACATTTTTCTAACAAGGCTCACATGTTAAAATGTTGAAATAAAATTAAATGTGGCAGCACAATAAATACCCATTTTTAATACTGTCTATAATGTATTTAACCCCATGAAGGGAGTGTTTTGCCATCAGTTAATCTGCTGTGATTGACATTTTATGATGCCAACCTGGATATGAAAAGGCTAAACCTTCAGAGGATTTCAAAATATTTTTGGCTTCCTTGTTTATTTTGTGGATAACCATTTTCTATTTAGTGCATTGAAGTATAAATTTGGGAGCCCACAACTTAAAAAAACAAAACTGCCTCAGCTGTCCCTGTTAACATCTCTAACAGAAGTGCAGTAGCAGGGTGGATTCAACGCCAAGTCTGAAAAGATCTAGATGGAAGAAGGAATGGCTGGCATTACTTTCGAAAGTAGCAGATAGATAGTACTGTTTTGAGGCTTTGTGTTTGAGATTGCTTGGCAAGTGAAAGTTTAAACTGTTGGTTTCAAAAGAGCCACTTCTGTAATTGTCACTCCAAACACTAAGCTTTGACATGTGCAGAGGGAAGGAAGAAAGCAAAGGGAGCTGAGCTGTTGGCAGAGCACAG
Organism: Thinocorus orbignyianus; assembly: GCA_013400375.1. Classification (NCBI taxonomy): domain Eukaryota; kingdom Metazoa; phylum Chordata; class Aves; order Ciconiiformes; family Thinocoridae; genus Thinocorus; species Thinocorus orbignyianus. The sequence goes on from VXBW01001787.1 coordinate 204,590, forward strand.
CTTTTCTCCATGTGAGACAGTAGCGTGTGGCAGTGCCCAGCCAGGAGGGGGATTTAACTGTAAGAGAAAGTCCTGATTATTTTTTTTCTTCTGTTTTTTCCTCTTTTTTTTTGTTTGTTTTGTTTTGCTTTTATGTCTTTCTAGATCTCCCCAGAAATCTTGTGTAAGGAGGGGATCAGGGTGCACCGTACTGTACAGCAGAGTGGGCAGTTTGTTGTCTGTTTTCCTGGATCCTTTGTGTCTAAAGTGTGTTGTGGCTATAGTGTTTCTGAAACAGTGCACTTTGCTACCACCCAGTGGACAAGTATGGGCTTTAAAACAGCCAAGGTAAGTTGAGAAAAGGAGTTAAAATGGATTCATCTCCCTGCTGGCTAAAACAACAGCAAACCAGACATTCCAGGATTGATAATATTGTGAGACTAGTGCAACTACGTCTGTTTTTGTGGACTGTTAAATAAACAAAGGAAAAATCTCTGCAAGGCATTAGATGATCAAGCGTTTTCAGAAAAGCAACAGGGGTAATAATTGATAGCTAAAAACTTCTGTATATTGAAAAAATTCCTAAGATCGTCATGCCTGCAGAGCAGTTTCCAAGGAAGCTTTTCAGAAGTCCATTCAGAGCTAATAATATATTGTATTATGCTTACTAATTTTTTTCTAAGTGTTTTCTAGAAACATTAGAATCTCAGGTGCAAATATCTGAATAACTCTGCTTGTTAGTTCCTGTGATAGGCAGAGTCAATTGATACTCAGAGCGTACTGCTTGTCTTTCTCTGCCCCTTCATTCAGGAAAAGCTGTTGATCAGGGCAATTTCAGTTTTAATCCATTTGAAAATCCTTAGGGTCACTGGCCAGCCCATCTGATACCGAGCTGTAAATAACCCCAACTTCCCGTTCCCTTGTCACACAACTGAGGCAGGTTGTCTGGAGAAACAAACAGGTGAATTCCCAGTCATCATCATGATTTTGGCTCCATTTCTCTGGTTTTGGACAAAGAATATGTGTCCCTAATTGTGTTCCCAACCTCCTCACATACACGATGGGTTGCAGATGCAATTTTGGTAGTGTTTCATAGCTGAGTCACCAGTAAATTACCATTTACAGCTTCAGACGAAGTGGTTAGTAAGTAATTAAATGTAATATGTCCACAGATAGGTTTTGGTTCTTTAGGGTTAATGGAATTCTTATAGCCTGGTTATACTACTGTATATTAACTTAGTTTGAAATAAAAGGTTATTTTATTACAGATTTATTTGGGGGGAAGGTGGGAATTGTATATGTGTGTAGGTAAGGAAGGAGAATCCTGAGCTAACCTTTTTGTCTGAAGGTACACAATTATATTAACTCCATATGTTGTATTTATTGTTTTACTGAACACTTGTTTAATATTGTGAAAATGCCACTCCTGTAAGAGAAAGAAATCACTATGCAGCAATTAAAAAGCTCTTCTTGGTGCCTCAAATTCTGAAGAACATTTTCTTTTGATTAATTTTTAAGAGCTTTGCACTGGGTAAATATAAACTGACTGAAAATCCAGCAGATTCCAATAACCTACCTTGGAAAGTGAAGTCATAACTCTCACAAACTTTATAAGAACCACAGATACATGTCTATATCAAAATAACTCTGGAAGCACCTACTGCATTGTTATTTTCCTTCTTGTTCTTTTTTTTTTTTTTTTTTCTTTCTCCCTCTTCTTTCTGCAAACTATCCCATGTTCCCAACTCCCTTAAATTTTGGAAATTCTTCCTTGGTTCCTTCACTTTGACAAGGCACTTTGCCTTTTTCAAATGCTGGCCAGGATTGTGCATTTCAGAGGCTGTGAGACGTTCCATGTAATGACCAAGATTCCCCTTTTGGACAATTAATGAACTCTGTCAAACAACTGTACTTTCCTGTCTGTCCATTCTCGACAGCAATATTGATGATTTTCAGCTGTTTGATACATTAACTTTGTTTTCATTCTGTGATTCTGTGACCTGATCTTTTTATAGTGACTCTCTTTATATTACGAAACAATGTTGTTCCTTTTCATGTATTGAATGACTGCTCAATCTCTTTTAATATATGGACAAATGAAAATCTGCATCTGGAATTGCATTGGTTTCAGTTTATAAGGAGTTGGGATAATTGTTGGAATAAAGACATTTGTATGAAGCCTGTGCAAAGGGAGAGAGAGGTTTCACCTAAATCGAATTGTGGAACCAGGTTGCTGGCTTTTAAAAGAAACACCTAAGAGCTCTTGAAATTTTAAACCAAAGATGAGGGAGAAGGTTTCCAGGTGTGGTGGAAGAGTGTGTGTTTGGAATGGCAAAGGGGTAACTCCGTGTCCTCAAATAACCAGGAAAACAGAATATTGGACTAAATGAATGCACGCTGGTCTAGAGGTTTGGAAAGAAGGAATGTTGAGCTTTAAAGGAGGGCTTTGGCAGAATAGGGCCTACCAGGTGTTTGGTGGAAAGAAGAGACTCAGCCGCTACTGCAGTACAAGAGGACAAAGTAGGTAGGAGAGATGGAGTTCAGTCACCGTGTTGTAGCAGCACTGCTGCACACAGAAGGGAGCTTTATATGTGTTCTCCCCCTCGTCCTCCCCCTTCAAGTTTTAGTTTGGATGAGGAACGTGCCTTTAAAACGCTCCACAGTTACCATTCCTTGGTTCCTATCACAGCTCTCTTAGCCTGAGCAGACTGGGTTGCTTTCAGCTGAAACCAAACGGGAGGAGGCATTCCAGAAGTGCACCTGATGTCCTCAAAACATTGGTGGTGGTGTGGCCACAGGGCCAGACTAGACTGCTCTGAAGCCACTGGTCTTTTGCACACACGTCCAGTGGATGTTTGCATCCTCAGCATCAACCGTTTCGCTCTGTATATCCCCTCCTCCCGCTTCACCATACTGGGCAGTGTGTAGATGCAGCCCAAAGTGATTTGAGAGAAGCTTCAAGGATGAGACAGAGGATGGAGTGGGAAATGCTGGTCTCCTTCCTCTGGCTGGGACAGTGGTTGCGTCAGTGTGTGATGCCAGAACACAAGAGGCTTCAGGGAGCAGCAAGTCAGGAGATCCGTGTGAGGAGAAGAAACTTTTGTCTTGCTTCTCAGGAATGGTGGAGCCCAGTTCAAAACATCACGATCAAATAGCTGCACCGTGACTGTGAGCAGAGATCAAGAACCCTGAAAGAGCAGTAAAACGCAAAATGCCCACCACTGCTGTGGTGTTTCATTTCAAAAGTCGGCCTCGCATAAAACCAAGGCAGCTGGTTCAGCTGAGAATGCAGGGAGATGGGTTAAGTGCTTGCATGCAGCAAATTGTTTAAAGATGCCGTATGAGAGGCTCACAACACATGCGTGTTGCCTAGCAAAGAAAATATTTCAGAAAGCAAACCCCCAGTAAGCTTGGCATGGCTGAACACCAGGAGAAAGGAGCCTGTTTGAAACGAGACCAAAAAAATCCCTTTCGTGTCTGTAAAAAATGCAAGTGAAACAGCTGCCTCTTAGCAAGGTGCATATAGATACGCACAAATGCAGACCAAAACCAGATTTCAAATAACAACTTCTGAGAGGCCAAAATTAAAAATGAATGTAGAAAAGAGTGAGACTGGAGCGATCAACATGGTTTTGGCAACGAGGTCAAGGTCCCCAAGGCCTTGAAATTTTTGGAAGGGTGTATGGACGACGAGGTCCAGTTGACAGAGGCTGTGAGCGTTTCTGGAAGGTTCCTCAGAAGAGGCTGCTAAAGAAATTACCCTGCCACAGGTTGAGAGAGAAAGTTCATGCACCAAAAAACCAACTGATTTATCATGGAAGGTCTTTTACTGTGTTCCTCGGGGATTTGTACTAAGACTAGTACAGTTCTGCATGTCTGTAAATAACCTGGAGAGGGAAGTGAAGAGCAAAGCTAATCCCTTATACTGGGGTTATTGATGTTAATGACAGCAAAAATTAAAGCTCTGAGGTGTTACAGGGAGATTTCATGATACTGAGTGATCTGAGTGAGAAAAGGGTAGGTGAAGTTCAGTGCTGATAAATTTTAAATTGTTCTGGAGCAAATAATCCTAATTTGACAGACACAGTGATGGGCTCTAAACACGCTCTTGCTACTGAGAAAAAGAAGTCTTTGGCTTTCTGTGGAGCTGCCAGACAAGTGTTCTGGAGAGGTTTTTTAGAAAAATCTGAATGTTAGGATTTTCAAGGAGAAAACAAAGCAGAAACATTGCTGTGTCACTGGGTAGGCTCTTGGTATGGCCACGGGGTGGACACTGAATCCCTAATTGCAAAAGGAATATAGAGAAACTAGAAGAAGCACAGTGGTGATGGATGATTAAAGGTATGAATTAGCCTCTGTATTAAATATAAGATTACTCAGCCCAGAAAATAGATCACTGAGAGACGTAGGCAATAGTAAGATCAGATCACATGTGGCAGGGTGATAATTATGAGCATTCACTGACTTTCATAACATAGAAAAACGTGTCATTAAAAGAAATTATTAGGCAGTAGGTCAAAAGCAAGCAAAAGTCTTCTCTAAAGTACTTATCTGTGTACTTCAGTACTGGATGGAACAGGAAAATGTACGTGGATTCAGAAATTCAGATAAATGCACAGATCCAGTGAGTTGTGCTAAACTCAGTACAGCCTCTGTGGTGGGCTCAGGAGGTCCCTGGGCTGCCAGCCAGCAGGAGGGGACGTGATCGCTTTTCACTCCAGCCACCCCTTGTCACCTTTCATCCTGGCTGCGTGCGGTGCCTCTGTGGACCTTCAGCCTGGCTTGGAGTGACTGTTCTTGGGCAACTTCAGACAAATATGCAAAGCAAATCTAATGCACAACAAAACTTCTCGTACCACTCCTACAAGTGCAGCTCTTCTGACCCCACACAGGCTCTAGCAGAACCTTCTGAAGAACAGTTTTGGTCAGCAAAGGTTACTAGTCCATTGTATGACAGATGTGTATATATATATACACATTAGATACCACTTCAGTGCATGTGCTTGGTGCTATTAAAAATGATTAATTTTATGGTGTATTGGTTCTAATGAGAAAAATACCAAGAACATGTAATTAGAGTTACAAAACAGGGTGGGGGGAGGGGAAAATAAGGCAAATCTTCAGTTTCACTTGTGCCAAGCTGGTGTTTGGTGGACTTCCCTCCCAACCGAAATGGCACCTTCACGTCACACTCCAGTGTTAGTGTCATTTGAAAACTCTCTAACTCAACAGAAAACAAAACATACCTCTTCAGACACTGGGGAAACTCTAGACACTTCCCAGCTGCAGAGTCAATCAAAATAATTTGCCTACAGAAGAACTATCAAAAGGGTTTAAGCTGCCAAAATCACTCAGTTCACGTTGACAGCAATGAAAGAAGTAGCTTTAAAACCTTACAGAGAGAGGAACCTGGAACTGGCAAAACTGAGCAGAACTGAAGCCCCCTCTCGTGCTTCTTGCCTCTTTTCCCTGGCATCTGCCTGGTTTGCTAGTTTTTGTCTTTTTGATGTTTTAAAACCTGCAAAATAACAGCAGTCCTGAGCTTCAAGCAGGCCAGGAGAACAGATTTCACCAGATGGCTGGGAGTGCAAATAGCGTAGTACTGAGCTTAAGCGATTGGGCTACTCCTCTTGGACTCCAAAGGAAAAATTAATTTGTAGGGAGAGAGTTTGGAGGTTTGGTTCCTCCACTTCAGTGAACTGCATGCTAATCTGTGCCTGGACATTCTTCTTTTAGTTTTTTCTCATTTTCTTGATATCTGTCCTATCCTTGTCTTTTCCACTAATTAAGTTCCATTTTCTTTTTGAAGAAAGGCTGTAGCTGGAATGCGGTGACACTGAGTGCCTGCATTTTGCTTTATTCTCTTTGAACACAGAGACCTTGCCTACCTTTTCTCTGCATTAAATTTGACAGTAAAGCATATTAAGCAAAGATAGCATACGGGTTGAGTTGTTAGCACACATGCCATCATGCACTGCGGATGATGCTTTTTTCCTCTCTGCTGGTGACTTTGAACGAAACAAAGTGTTAGATATAACAGGCAGCAGAGTATTCTCTGAGCAAGCAGCTGATCGGGTCTGTCTGGTGATGTGCATTTGGTTTAGGTTTTCAGGTTTTGTTCTGTGGCATTGGTTCACCTAAAGCATGGACAGAAAATCTTTCATACTCCTTTCCACAGGAAGACCCCATTGAGCAAAGCACTCAGGCACCAGGTTTCCTACTGGAAGGCCTGGTTTCTAGTTACATTTATTTCAGTGTGAAGTTAGTGCTGGATGTAAACTGGAACTTAAATACTTCGTTGAATTTGGACTATGGAAAGCTAATACTTTTGGTGGTGTTAAAAGGCTACTTTTTGCTACATTGAATTAATGCTTCAGAACTTTCTATTTTCAAGTTTGCTCTACTGATTTGGCAATTTCTGTCCCAGGAAATGAAGAGACGACGTATAGCCAAGCCATTTTCCATGGAAAAGTTGCTTTATCAGATTGCAACAGCAGAAGCAAAAAAGGAAAATGGACCGACTCTGAGTACGATATCATCACTTCTTGGAGAGCTCAGGTAACGAATTGGGGGCCTGTTGTACCTATTTTGTTTTCATTGACAGACTCCAGAGTTGGGTGACGTAAGTAACCGTTTCGGACATGTCTTGCACCCACTTAACCAGGCAGAAGCCCAGCAAACGAACTGGAAGACAGCCACATGTGGAAGAAGCAGTTTCCTTGGCTGTATCTGATGTGAGAGTGCCCGTGGTTAGGATGTCTTGCTCTAAGAATTCCCTACTTCGGGCACCATCAAAGAATTAAATCTGCAGTTTGCCTTGGGTTTTTGTGGGTTTTTTTTCGATACTTGGTGCTGAGAGTCAAGATTTCCTGATGCATTAAGTGAGCTACGTGGTGCCAAGTGGTTAAATACCTTTCTTCAGTTTTTCAGCCTCTTGGCATCAGCAGCCACTGTCAATCCATGCTTCTGATGGGTTTTGCACCAGGAACCCTTGTCTTCAGCATCAAGGTCGTTATCCCACAGTTGTAGAAGGTATTTTGTAGAGAGGAAGTTACCTTGATTTGAGCAGCTTATGCATGGGCTCAAACATATCTTGCATTACAACTTGAATGTTTTAAAGAAAAAAAAACTTGACACTCCTTTTTCTCTCCAGTATTAAGGAAACGTGTTTAGGAATTCTCTTAAGATAGGTAAAAAAAGAAAATATAATGTTGCCTGGCTTCCTGTGTAATGATCTTCTCTTTTGTTCCCTACCATGTAGTTCCTACCTATCTTTCAAGTTTGTGACAACTGGTACTCGAGATGTCAAGAAAGTTTTGATGAATGGAATCTACAAACTGTATTTAACTAACTAGCGTGTTCATTTGGAAAATTTCCAATGACATATTGAAGGGGAAACCAGCCCATGTGTTGTTTTAGTGTTCATAAAGAAATACAGAGGTGTGCTGACTGATTTACCTGCAGCTGGTTCCCCTGTGGGAATAATCACTTCCAAGGTCGTTTTGGTTTTTCCTTTTTTTTTTTTTTCCCTTGAAGAGGAAAAGTCTGCAAGTGCAAAAGGTGAAACAGAAATGTTGGTGCTTGCTGCTATAGACGATCGCATCGACCTCTATCAGAGTGGTTCTCAAACTTGTTCTTACACTTAGGTTGGAATTCTCTGGAGGATATCGGTCCTTCCTGTGGCTGCTCATGTAAAACAAAAGCCCAAACAACAAACCTTGAAAAAAACCAACCACCAAAGTGGAACACTACCATTATTTTTTCTCCTTTGTTTTGTTTTGCTTTGCTTGTTTGTGCTGTGTCTTGCTGCCTCCTCTCTTGATCTGCCTTGGTTGCTCGGTTTGCCCATGCCATTTGCTTAGCTTGGCTCTCCACCCATCTTCAACTATGTCTGGTGGGGAGATTTTTTTATTTTTCCCCTTCCATCTGCTCAGCTCACCTCCACACTTGCTGTCTTCCACTCAGCTCCAACCCAGCCTGCTGTCCTAATGCTGTATAGTCCAGCATAGGAGGTCTTGTCCACCTCGTGGATGCTATGGGTGAAGGGCGGCTGGAGGGCTTAGTCTTTATTGTTAATTGATGACATCTTCTTTTTCCCCGGGTGTACAGCAAGATCCTCGTCTTTTGGCACAGTCACTTGCCCTGCTTCCCCTTTCCTGCCTGAAGCACCTCATGGCAGCAGGTCCTTGGTTCATCTCTGCCTCCTGATGAAGGTGGCTGTGTTACTGCTGACAGCAACAGCTCCTCCTCCTCAAGGTGGCTTTTGGCAACTTCAGGAATGACAGTCATGTTAGCCACATCTCCTAACTCTCCACGTGGCCCCAAGCACCATCGACCTCCAGGAAGTACTCGGCAGTTCCCAGTTCTCTGTGGAGCAGTTTGAGAACCACTGGCTTGATACAGTGGTCGCTGTTAAAATCGGGAGACAGCTTTTGCAGTGAGGGCCCCTTTCTGTGGCGCTGGATGGCTCTCGCCGTGCGTAGGGAATGGCACCAACAGCCAGCAACACTCAGGGCTTTGCTGTGTGCAGGTCGGGTTTCAGTGATGGTCGTGGTGAAAGGGTGATTGCAGATGGCTTTGCGGTGGCGTGAGGCGATGCCAGTGTCTAATTGCATTAAAACATTCACAGGGACACGGAGCTGAGGCAGCGGCGGCAGCTTTACGAGGCGGGTCTCCATTCTTCAGCGCGCTACGGCAGTCACGACAGCAGCAGCACGGGGATGGATGGGAAGAAAAAGCCTCGAAAGTGGTTGCAGTTAGAAACGTCAGAGAGGAGATGTCAGATTTGTCAGCACCTGTGCTATCTTTCCATGGTGAGTGAAATCCGCTGCCTCCGCTGGGGTCCTGTCCCCCCTGTTCTGTTTATAACACACTGGAACGCACTGCAAGCGTTTGAGAGACAGCACATCAGCGTCATCTACACTCCCTACAAGAGGCAGAGATGTTGATTTGCTTTGTGTCAGAACTTTTATCACCTTACAGGCTAGAAGACAGTGACAGAAGGTAGCGGTTAGTGCCAGGTGGCCTCTGTCCCTCTCCAAGGAAGGGGTACACCAGTCACTGAGATACTCTCAGACACCCACGAGCATCTGCCCTGCACTAGGAAGGGGCAGCAGAGGTACCTGCAGGTTGCCTGTTGTGGGTAGGTCATGGCAGAGCAGCTCTCGGGCTGAGGCAGCAACTCCAGAGACATGCCCCGTGTCTCAGGGCTGCAGCTACAGCCTGTGCCGCAGCAGTATCCCCACAGGCCAGGCTGCAGTGTGGGTGTATCCTGCCCACCAAGCCCAGATGCTGTTTGCTTACCTATCTTTAAAAATAGAAGCCACAACCATAAACTTTCTCTTTTCAGCAGTGATTGCCTGCTGGCTTTTGAAGGTGTGCTAACCCCCGTGCTGACACTTTCAGGTTCTCAGTTGTGTGCAGAACACCTGGAAATACAGCCATTTCATTCAAAATGCCCAAAGGCCCCTCCCGTGACTTCACACACCACCAAATTCCAAGATCAGAGATTTAAACAAACATAATACAGGGTGTGTGACTTCAGTCCATCATCTGTCAGATTGTTTTGGTTATAAATGTTAGGTTTTTGATGGCAATACAGTGTAACTGATAAATGATGAAACGTAGCTGCTGCTGCCCTCCCTAGGACAAAATAAGCTGGGTTTATACGTGTCTTTAGACCACCGAGCCCTCAGACATGTTTTAGCAGCACTAGTTTGAAGTATCTTTAAAATGAGCTTGTTTAAAAATCCAGCCAACCGAAACCTCTTCATTCTGGTCTGTTTGCTCTGGAGTAAGTGTAATCGAGGGAAGGATTTTATTTCCCCCCCGCCTTGTCACTCTTTACAGTAACAAGGGACAAGTCAACTTGGTCCTCAAATTCCAAGCTGAAATTGTAGGCTTGGCAGGTGGCCAGCAGAGCAAACGTGACCTCTGCTGAGACAGGAGCTGGGGAATCCTGTGGCCAAGCGTCTCACCCCGTCCTTACCCAGGACAGCACTTAAAGAAATGGGAAACAGCTGTTTTCAGGAAACCTGTAAGGCCCTGTATTAGCTACCAGTAAAGCTTTATCATGTATCATATATATGCAAATATCATTATTTGGATTAGGCCTTCGTTAGTATTGGGTTTTTTTTTAAAAACCTGTATGCATTTGCCAACATTAGCACTCAGAAAGGGATGTGTCCTTCCTCTTACACATTCTCAATCATTTCATGGTGTATAATGCTTCTTGTTTACTCCTCCTTCTACTAACTTGTAGTAAAATACAGGTTTAATAATTCACACGTTACAATGAGAACTAGAGTGTGTGTGACATGGCTACAATTCGGAGCTCACTGCGCTTCTCCCCCCTCCTCCATCTCTGCATTTTTAGGTTGTACAGGAGAATGAAAATGTTGTCTTCTGCTTGGAGTGTGCCCTTCGGCATGTGGAAAAACAGAAGTCTTGTCGGGGACTGAAGATGATGTACCGTTACGATGAGGTGTGTACGATACAGCTCGGTGATGCTGGTGGGCTTTGAAAAAGCTGGGACTAGACTTAGCTCTGCTTTTGTCCTACTCAGACTTTAGGAGACTGAGCTTTGCTGTTTGGTCATTTGGGGTTTTTTGCCTTTGGAGTGGAAAGAAGGCGCTTCATGATGATTTAAGTAAAAGAAATAGAGGGAAACATGCTTACAAAGATGAAACCTGAAGCATAAACCACCTGAATATATAGTTGAGAACAGAAAAGCCATTTACAAATGGATGCTGTAGAACATGAGGCTACGCTTTGCCTGGTTAATGTGTGGTAACTCATCCTGAAGTACAAAGTTATCTGACTCACTTAAGTATCTGAAGGGCGGGCTGAAGGAGTATGAAGCAGACACTTTTCAGTGGTTCCCAGTGACAGGTGAGGGGCAACGGGCACAAGCTGGTACATAGGAAGTTCCATTCAAACATGAGGAAAAACTTCTTTGTGGCGAGGGTGACAGAGCTCTGCCCAGAGAGGGTGTGGAGTCCCCTTCTCTTGAAACCTTCAGGACCCGCCTGGATGCAGTCCTGGGTGCTGTGCTCTGGGCAGTCCTGCTTTAGCAGGGGAGTTGGACTGGATGAGCTCCAGAGGTCCCTTCCAACTCTGACAACTCTGTGAAAATTCACACCGACTTGCTCCAGTCCAGCCTGAACCTTCTTGTAGAGTATTTGCAGATGAGAGGTCCAGCCATAGCTTCAAGCCATCAGTGTGACAGTGAATAATCACAGAGCTCAAGCTGGCGCTGTGGGAGTGTGGGCTAAGGCTGCCCTGCAGTGCCCCTGCCTAGTGAGCTCCTCTGGGACAGCCAGCGTGTGAGGGACAGAGAGCAGGGCAGCATCTTACAGTTAGCCTGAGCTGCAGAGAGTGGGGCAGAGAGTACAAAATGAGCTCTTGGAGATCTGTGCTGGTACAAGTAGCTTTTCAAGGTGGGATTTTCAGCAGTCTCTGATATATGTGCATTGATGTACAAGGGGAAAAAAAACAACCCAAAGGTCAAAGTAAGTCTAAGGAAGATCATGTCTTTGTGGCTTTGTTCATTTTTAATTGTAGGCTCTGTTGTGGTATCAGGTACTGCAGATAGGAACAAGTACAACCTGAAAGGCCCAGAAAACACTGAAACTGCCTTTGTAATGAGATAAACACTGCAGAGTGTCAGGAAGTTACTCACAGATTTTAATGTGTTTCTCTTATTCTTGAGATTATTCAATCCCTTGCACGCTGTGTTTTTACAGATCTGTTAAAAATCTGTTGAGGTTTTCTAAGCCACCCTTTCCAGCAGAATCACATACAACAATTAATTTTGCTAGGTTTCATAATTGCAAAGTAGTTATTTTAAGCTGCACCGGGAAAGGCAATAAAACCTCTCTGCTTCAATACTGGATGACGATGATTTACTTTTGTTTTCTTTCCCAAACACTTGGCTATTATTACAGAATTATTTTTGCGGGCTGTGAATGGGGAGAGAGATAACATGCATGTCAAATGCCATTTGTTAGAGCTATTGATTTTTAACTGTTAGGCACACTTAATTAAGAGGCCGTTGCAACCTTGCACAAAAATAATTTCTCAACACTCTTACTAGGATGGGAGAAACCAGTTCAGAAGAATCTCCCTCCCACATCTCAGGCTTCATCAAATCCCTGAAAGTAATGGAATTAGAAGTGGAGTCTTAGCCATGGCACTGTGCTGTGCAGTTCAGGGATTCCTGTTGTCATCCTCATGCCATGGATCGGTGGCCCTTTCTCTGTGTGGCAGCGAGTGGCTTCCTCTGTGCGTGGGCTCAGAGCACCTGCACCCCCAGAGATCCTACAGAGTATTAAACAAAAGCAGCATCCCATAACCAATGTCACAAAGAAGAAGTGGAATCTTTTTCTTCAAGAAATATTTAGTAAATAGTAAATTATAAGCCACATTACTGTGGATTTACATTTATGGCATTTATGAATTTGTTCAGCAGATTTTAAATTATATCTAAAGAACATTCCTGACCCTCGGGAAGTAACCTTGCAGCCCAGCTGCTGTAGTCTTGCTCAGCGGCCAGAGCTCAGATGTTTCTAACTCTGCTGGTTACCATCTTTAAATTTGGAGGGGTGAAGCTTCAGCAAGGGCAGTATCAGGACCATACACAGTACTTTTTGCAGAACTCCTCATTGTAAGTCTTACGTGAGCTGAGGTTCTACCTAGTTAGTGAATAAATAGATCTGCACCTCAGCCCCGCCACCCCACGCTCAGAAAGGCAGCACTAACATCTCTGTGCATCAGCAGTGACTGCAGAAAGAGCAGATACTAATTTGTGGTTTGTTTTTCCCCATTCCTCAACAGGAACAAATAATCAGTCTGGTCAATCAAATCTGTGGAAAAGTATCTGGTAAAAACGGCAGCATTGAGAACTGTATCAGCAAGCCTACACCAAAAAGAGGACCTCGTAAGAGAGCGACAGTTGACGTGCCATCATCTAGGCTTTCATCCTCCAGTTCATCCAAAAGTGCTTCAAGTTAATCCTGAAGATGCCAACACTCTCATTTTGTCAATTTATATATATTTTTTGTAATTATTATACCATAGTTTGGAGTACTTGCTGTAGAATACAAGCTGTCTTTGCACTAGCTCTAAAGAAGATTTTCTTCTGGTTTTAGAGAACTAATTTTGTTTTAGCATTAAACTGTTGAATTTTTTTTTTTTTTTGTACTTAGACTAGATAGATACAGCAGTCTGATTTTTTTAAACTGCCGTATGGTCACTGTTTTAAAACCGGCAAGGGGCTGATAAAATATTAATTTGTATTGTCCCTATGGCTGAAAAAAATAAAAAGCCTTTTTGGTAACTGTGAAAAAAAAAAAGGCTTTTAACCCATTTTTTGAATAGGTTAAAGTTTGATGTGTTTTATAATTTGTTCTCCAGTCATGTGAGCAGATTTTTCTAGAGAGAAAAGGGATAGGAGACAAAAACTTGAAAGAAATTGCTTTACTTTGGCTGTCTTTTATTCTGTCACAGCAAGATAAGTTTTGTAATTTTTTAAATTGGAGAATACACACTTTCTTTGGGAGGTTATGGCAGCTGAAGATGGACTTTGTTTCCTAACTGTAGGCAAAAGGAGGAGATTTGGAGTATGTTCTCTTTTACCAGCACATCACTATGCATCTGTTTTGAGGGGGAAAAAATAAAAATTTAAAAAAATAAAAAAATAAAAAAAAAAGGAGGAAAAAAGACTGCCTGCCTTGAGGAGTCACGTGAGGGAAAACTGTGCCTGATTTCATTAGGAAATCCATTCTGTTATTTTTTGGTGCTGTTGGCTACTTTATCAAAAACCCTTCAATAGCATCCTTTAAAAAAAAAAAAAAAGAAAAAAGAAAAAAAAAGTGATTGAAGCCATAAGTGCTTCTTTTGTCATAGACGTGCAATCTTTCTAACATTCCATTTCCATTCCACTGCTGTTTTTCACACCTTTACACAGTCAAGCATTAATTTTTGTTTTGAATTTGTTTCATTATATGATCACATTTAGAGCCACTAGCAGGTCTGCATATTTCTTTTGAATGTGAAAATGCATTTGCTTTCATCTTGTCTATTTTTTTTCTCTTCATGTTGTAACAAAAAAAAA
>VXBW01001787.1:218694-263033 GCA_013400375.1 Thinocorus orbignyianus
AAAAAAAAATCACACCTTTTGTACATATGCCTGTAAATTTTTTTAAATACTTGAGCCTTTTCTTGGGGTGGGGGGAGGGACGGCGAAGAGACAAGATGAAGAAAAGCCTTACGTTTCACTTTCTTCATCGGTTGGATTGGATGCTTACAGGGTTTTTCTTGTAACATTTATAAGTGCTGCTTACATCACTGAACAACAACAAAAAATAATAATGGAGTAGCTGTTGCCCTTTTCTGGTTGTGTGTACAGTACGTGTGGAATAAAAAAGGGAAAATGTTTTCACAAACTGTTTTGTTTCGTAATTGAATTCAACAATCCCGTAGCTACCCATATTGCACTGAGCTTGCCAGTGGTGACTGTCAGGAAAGTCCTATGATACAATTTGTTGGTTGTTGTTGCAGAAGACTGAACTGTTTTGGAATATTTAACAATAACATAAACAGAGTCAAGTGTTTTCAAATGTGGTTGTCTGGTTTTTATGGCCTTGCTGTGTACTTTTCCCTCTTGACAGTAAACTTCTGACTATGGCTTACAGTTTGACATTTAATTTATTAGCGCTGCTCTGCTCTCTTTCCTTGTAAGGAAAGACTTCATGTTGTTTATTGCCAGTTTTTTGTTTACTTTCCAGGTTTGTACTACGAGGTTTAATAAAAAAACGAAACTTTTTTGGACATTTTGTCTGTCTTCTGGAAAGCGAGTGAGTAAAGGAAGCTCCTTCAAGAAAAAGTTCTTTCCACAGACGCCCTGTTAAATATCCAATTGTAGAGAGTTTCTAACTTTCATTTCCCAGCGAGGGGTCAAGAAATCCTTTGCCAGGTAACAGGAGGCAAAGTGACTCCCAGAGGAATCTGGCCACTTCCCAGCTGGCGAGCAGCAGGAGGTGCCTCATTCCCAACTGTCAGCTGTGTCGGGGCGGGTTTTGGAAGGGATGCACATCGCAGCTTGTCCTTTTACTTACGCTCTCTCTGATTACATTCCTTCCCTCCGTGCATGAAGAGCAGGAGCCAGGAGCCTTCTCAAAGGAGAGCAGATCCCTGCAAACAGAGCGTAAGACTTGACAAGAAACAGGTGTTAGACACGGTCAGACCTTGAGTTTAGAGAGGAAAATGACTGCGGAAAAAATGGCAATAAGATGATGCTGGCTATGGGTCCTAAAGCTTATAAAATGTACACACTTTATAATTAATTCAGGTTTATTGCCTTTAATTGCTGGCTCGCACCAGTGTAGTCAAACAGATGTTACCATGGAAAAGTAAATTACACTGGTGCTCGGTCTAAATAACCTTTTTTTTTTGGGTGATTGCTGAATTAGTCTCCTCTGTTCACTGTCGTGGATAAAATATTTGGGTAATCAAGTAAAAGACATGGTTGGGATAGAAATACTTTATTTTATCTCGAAAGAGGAGTAAGTTTATACAATGCTAAGATACCTGCTCCACGAGGAGTGTAACATTTCAATATGCATCTCTCCTCCTCTTCAGTTTCTTTTCTTTTTTTTCCTTAACACCTATGACAACTAAGTTGGTCCTGAATAAGAAGTGTGAGAGAGTAGACACTGCTGCTTTAGTAGACAAAGGCAATAGGCAGACAGTAGGTAGTAAAGAGTAGAAAATAACTTTTCATTGTGGTTTGGATCCTAAATCTTCGGTTGCAGCAGCTGGAAACATGCAAGGAACAATTTGGGTTCAGTATTACACATCAAGTCTAAGTATTTCCAGTCAGCCATTGAAAGGTTAGTGGTCTAAGTAACTTGTATCTTTCTGCTTTAATTTTCTTATACATAGTATATACAACAGTTTTACTGCTCCCCTGAGCCCCAAGACTACTGTTAAAGTGTGTGTGCTTTAGGCATTTTTTTGTTTTTTTTAAAAACCAACCTCCACATGACTGGCAATTCTGTAAAAAGGCGGGATTACTAAGTAAAAAGATCTGGCTGTTAGGCTTGGTTAGCAAATTGTTACACAGACAAGCTCTTCATTCATTTGTTCATTCATTCAGAAGTCATTCTTAAAGGATATGGTTTTAAGATTCAAATAGTTTGAGAGTCACTTTCATCACTAACATCTGAAGCACCCTTTCTTTCAGTTACAGCAGCAAGAGCAGTGTCCACTTGAACTTCTTCTTCATCAGACTGAACCACTGGAGACTCTCCTTCGCTTGCGTCTTGGCTGGCAGAATCGGTGCAGGTGGAAGACAGAGAAGACAGTTTCTGGCGTAGCTCGGACTGGCTGGGAACCTGCAGGCTGATCTCACTCACGTAGGTGTTGGCGTCGGGCCCTTGTGGTTGGAAAAAGAACATCAACAATGAAAATCAAGCTGTGGCTCAGCAAGTGAACTGAGAAGTCAATATATTAACTGAGTTTCATGGTGGGTAATGAGTTGCATTCAGGCTGTTTCGCTGCTTTTGCAAAACAACATTAGAAAACCCTTCCAAAACAACACAGAGCTGCCTTTTGGCTTTTCTGACGTTGATCTCAAATGCAAGCCACATCTGTTTCTGATGGCATCCATGTCTCTCACTTGCTAATGCTTGAGATCCAATAAGGTAAGATTGCAGGAGTACTAAGACCTGACTCTGTTAAGAGACATCGCTCAGGTCCAGTTTGCCTGCCAGACAAGACCACTTAATGCTCCCAACTCTGATGAAGTCCATTCAGACTTCAGCATGTGCCAAGAATCATCACCAACAGGAAAATCCTCCAGACAAACCATCTAACAGAATGACATAAATAAACCTGTGTTAAGTTAGAAAAACCAGTTAAACCAGTCATTTCCAATTTTGGTACAAATCAAGATGCAGAAGCAAAATAAACTCTTGCCCACAACATGACAGAATTCCTCTAGTAAAGCTGTATCACAGCTCACATGCATAGGAGTGGGATCTTAACACTACGCTTCCTCAATATCCTATGCAAAAAGACTGCTGAGCAAGTTCAGTGTAATGCAGCTCGAGTTTGAGAGTTCAGATTTCAGAATTATTTTAGATCTTCTCCTCTGGACACTTCCTGGCAGTAAATAAAAAGGAAAAAAAGGGAAACATCTAAACAAATCTTTCTGTGTGTTCTGCCAAATAAAGCCCTTTTGTCCTTCCCTGTGACAGCCAAGAAGGGTTGTTCCATAGTCGGGTGCCCAGCTTCAGCACTGAGTAACCGTAGAGAGAAAATACTCTAAAAAATCCTATGGGATTTCAGCTAGAGATGAGCTGATCACTGCACCTTATCTATCTGAAGGCTGTTTGCAGAGTAGCTCACTACCTTGCCCTATGGCTGGTCCCCATCGTCTTACCAAGGATCCAAGTTATATGGTGACAAGCAAACAGTCACAGCAGCATCTGGAAGCAACAGAAGCTTGTTTTACCGGACACTGTAAGGTACAGCAGCTGTTGCTCAAGCATATTTCTTGCCCTAATTACCTACAACCTTGAATACTGGACTTAAAATTGGACAGCAAGTTGCCCTGTATGTGACATTGTTTTTGGCTCTCTGGGACCCAAGGACTCCAGTAGGAAGCTTGCCCTCAGCAGGTCTCTAGTTTAAACATAAGTTGATAAACATTGGGTAGAACATTCACAGTTCTGACAGGCAACCAACCTGCCTGGGCTGAAAACACCCTGCCAATCGCAGAGGGATACGGGGTTGGAAGGGACATCTGGAGATCATCCAGTCCACCCCACCCACTAAAGCAGTTCCACCTAGAACAGGTTGCACAGGAACTCATCCAGGTAGATTTGTTCTGTCTCCAGAGACGAGACTCGGGCACCTCTCTGGGCAGCCTGTTCTGATGCTCTGCCACCCTCGAAGTAAAGAAGTTCCTCCTTGTGTTTAGATGGAACTATTTATGTACAAGTTTGTGTCCATTTCCTCTTGTCCTCAGTGACATCTGCTGGGGTCAAGTCAGGATGTCTAGCAATTCTACTGCACTGCTTCCTCAGGTAGTACATGACTTTATACTGAAGATAAATTACATCGATGTACTACAATATTAGGAAGATGTTTCTAAAGACACCTTTCTCTATGTTGTGCACACCAACATGCATTTGATTCATTTACACAACACAGACAGAGGAGGAGTTTTCTGGAGTGGAAGAGGCAAGTAAATATTTCAGTTCAACTTACTATCATGGAATGTTGCAAACTCAGTGCCCATAAGCTGGCAACATTTACAGCAAGACACATTTGAAAATATTCCAATGTCTTGAGCTGATTTTCATTTTTACCAGTTACTAAAATAACTTACCTGTGTTCTGCTGTGTTCAGTACAATTGTGAAACAAATCTTCCCCTGACCAACCCAATTTTCCTCTGGCAGCAAAACGAAAAGTTATCTTTAAGCCACCTCATTTTTCTAAGAATGAAGACTAATGTATGTAATTTGGCTTGACCCCGGGGTGCAAGATCTTTCAAGCAAGCACAAAAATCCTTTCTAATTCAGAGGGGAAAAGGTTATCTGGAACTACAGCATTAAGACTGACAAGGCTGTTACAGTGAAGTAGTAGTAACTGCAGTGGAGTAAGTCTTGCTGCAAGCCTACCCAATCTCTGCATTAAGGTTACCGTGCTAGAACACTGCAGCAGTGATGTATTATATTTCTGAGTATGTGCCTGCACACACACACACACACACACACACACACATATTTAGACTATCTATACATCCACACTGTAATAGCTACATTACACCACAAAATAAATTATATCATTTTCTCAAAGGCTAGTAAGGTTTACATCTATTTAGGAAAAAGCAACCACACTTAGTAGTTTCTACACTTCCTTACATAATCCACTTACTCTGTTTGTTGTTAAGACACAAAGCTGCTTGGTCCAACATCTGCCAAAGATCCAGCAAGGGGAAAACAGTCCTAGATTCTGTAATTACTTGCATGCTCAAACAATGATCAACTTTAATAATGCATGAATCGGATGCCTATCCAAAAGCAGCCATCTGAATTCAGTCTTTCAATAAAGCATGAAAACCATGAGTAGTCAAGTGTGCCTTGACTCCTTACTGTACACTTTTCATGTTCACAGCACGTAATAATCACCTTTAAATAGGGAGAAAGAAAACTACCCCAGGACGTTAACAACATTTTTCTTCACATATCCCAAAATAAAGTATAGGATATAAAGTACACTTTTTCTTCACTGTAAGTAGTTTTATAAAAATATTTGAACCTGTAATTTGAAAAGAAATCTAAGTACATCTAAAGGAGCTTCATCATCTCCCCCAAGAAAACTTATTTTGGCTCTTGGGAAAAGGATTTTAGTACTAAAATAAGGTTTTGATTAAGCAAGCATGCTTCCCTTGTGGATAAAGTATCCAGTATTACTAATTCCCTGCTGTAAGCAGATCTCTCATCATGTTGCAAATTGCCAAAACGTAAATCTGGTTTTGTTCATCAGAACAGGTAAACAAAATTTTGGATTAAGATTAATTTAATCCAATTTAACTAACATTACCAGCATTAAGTAGTCTACATAAAAGAGCTGCAGTATCAGAATCACTATTTAGAAGCTTCCAGAACATTGTCGTGTTTTATAATGCAGACTGCTATGTTGAGCCATGTCTCTGAATCTCTCTCACTGAAGATTTTGCACTATACTGGTCCGAATTTACTTCAAAACACCAACATTCTGGAAAAATTCTAAGAAAGCCTTCTTAAAAATAAAAACCTACCTACCACAAACTTCCAGTTTATGTTTGTTAAAATGTCCTCTATTAACTTTATAGAGAGAAAAAGGCACGTTAAATGCAGTCTGTAACACATCACCTACCCATACCGGGACAAATACAACACGAAGCTGTAACAACTGGATGAAAAAAGAGACAGTCTAGAAACATCAAGTTGTTTTGCAGCAAGCTCTCTTGTACTTCAACTCAATGTTAACGCTCTGAAAGCCACTAATGAAAAATATTCAATCTATGTAAAGCATCATGTTTTATGAGATAACATAATCCATTACAAATTAGAGCAATTCTAGTGAGGTCACTTTGTCTGTAAGCACACTGTCATTATTAGTATCATACCCAGCATGGGAGAAAGCATATTATTGTCTTCGCCTCCTGAGTTTAAAAAGACATCAAGTGCTTCTTGGTCAGACATGTCCATTAGGTCCATCTGTTCCAGCATGTCCACATTCACCTCCATGGAAGACATACTTCCAATTGGTTCTGTAGGAAAAACAGGGCAATGAGAAACTGATAGTCAACTACAAGATGCTATTACCTATAAAGACTTCAATAGCTGGTGCACTTGTATGCACTAGTAATAATTAAACCAGATACAGAAGGAGCACACCCACGGGAGCTGCTCAACAGCAATCTCAGCCCAAATCCAAGAGCACTCTGCAATCTCTGTTGTGAAACTGATGCCCATTACTGCTTTTCTAAAACAAAAACATTTTTGGCAACAATATTTATAGCAATAGCATAGTCAGAAATACGCTAGGATGGGGCTCAGGGGCAAAGATTAAAACTTTCCATTTTGCAACACTCCAATTCTTTCAACTAGAAGTATTTTTAGAGAAAAAGAAACACATTTAAGCACACAATCAATAAATGTTAATATAGAAGGGATGGGAAAATTCAGAAATAAGGATTAATGTCAACAAAAAGTAGCCATTCTTCCTCACTCAGTCTAATAAATGACAGTAGCACATAAAACTTAGCCTGACGCCCAGTATCTTCTCTCAGCATAAAGATGATTTCACATTATTAATTACTCAAGCAAAGTACTTATTGTCAATACAGTACAGACAATTCGCAAAGGAATTAAATACTTGGATGAATGTTGAATGAGCATCTTCCTTCAACAATAACACAGAAACAAGTAAGTTCAGGGGGACTCAAATTTGAGTCCAGCTGCTGCACATACAACATCAAATATTACAATTAACAGATTGATGGGTTATCTAAATGTAACAATTAGATTATTAAAAGCCTTCATATGTGAACTGAGATGAAATCCTGTAATTTGACTGGGTGTTTTCTAAATACACTATAGCTCTGTACTTCTACAGGGATCAATCTTTCATTAAAACAGTTTCTTTCATACACACAGCTTCTGCATTATTCTGCAAAGCCAAAGTTCAGAAAGGCAGATATAGCCTAACCCTCTGCCAAAGCCATGTGTCCAGTACTAGCCAGGGTCAGCGTCCACTTTCAGTCTAAGCAGACTATATATATGCAGAAAGCAGGAGACCTGAACTCAGTTCCTTCCTAGACTAAAGGAATTTAGACTTACACATCCCTCTTCTCAGAAGACTGTCCTACCAACTGATCTACAGCATCTTGCAGATGAGTGTTTATAGCACTCAAGCAGAGAAATGGGAATCTCAGATTGTATTCCCTGCTCTGACATTACAAACAATGTAGCAGAACTGGTCCCTGGAGCAGGGACAGCGTCTTGACATTTTCTCCTGCCACGAGTGATGTAATCCCCCACTTGCTTGCTTTCTGGTCCTACAATCCTTGCATTTTGGCCCAGCAGATGGATACCTCCCACACAGAAGTGTCTGTAGTCTATAGCATTCTTGTGCTTTAACTAGTCAGGAGATGCCAGGCTTGACTCATTTCATAATAAGGAGAGAGCTTAATCTGATCTCCCATGTCCCAGTCACATGCTCTGCGTGTTACACAGACAACAGAAATAGCTACTAGCTGGGAACCATTTGAAATACAACATCGAGCTTTTGCCCGCACTTTTAAATTTTTTCTGAGGCAACTCCTGCCAGGTGTCAATCCCAGGCTGCAACAGAATATATAGATATTCCACTGGATAGAAGCAGCCACCTCCGTCCATCTCTTTATAAATATGGATGCACTCTTCAGCTGCAGAGAAAAGTGCTGTTCCAGATGTAATTCAGTGCTTTGCATTTTCTCAAACAACAAGCAGAGAGTCTGACAGATTGTCTAATGTGCCTAGTCCCCCTGGAACCCAAAGTTCATTTCAAGAGCTTATCTGAAGTTTCAGTTCCACTAAGGAAGAATTTCAACACTGCAATGCTTCAACTGTAAGCATTAAAACCACTGCTGACTCTGACCCTTCAATAATATTCTCCAAGTTGTGAGTTTGTGGTATCATATACAGAATATAACACACATATAACTTGCCTCGTCTCTCTGCTATCTGCAAGTATCCTGTAGAAAGGTATTGCTCCATGTCCTGCTGGAAGGCTTCTTCAAAGAACTTCTGACGTTCCTTTAGCTTCATCTGCTGGGTGTGCTCCATATCCAAAACCTTCTGTGCATGTTCAGCATCTAGCTCAGCTGAGCATAAAAGAAACAAACAAACAAATAAAATATTGCATGTATATCCCCCTGACTCTCAGAATTTAAAAGCTATGGAACCAGTTCAATACCGACAGACTGTTACTACAGACAGCTAACACAGGCTGTTATAAAAGAAGAATTCTGGGCTTTGCAGCTGTATTTTAAAACTGACAGGATAAGAATACTATCACTGGCAGTGTAATCTTCACATTAAAGTGACATCACCGCTATTTCTCTTGAGGCAAGAAGCAGATTTCTTAAACTGTATAAACAGCAACACCTGAAAGTACTGTTCATCAGTAACCAGGATTTCAGAATTCTGCCAAAAAAAAGTTATCAAATAATATCAAATAATAATGCTTCTGCTATCATATGTACCCAGCGTATACAAAAGCAATACTCTTAATTCGAATGTTGCAGCACATTTCCACTACAAATGGAAAGATAGACATGTATGTAAGCTCATACATACTTATAAAATATATAAATACACATATATATGCGTGTGTGTGCACATGCATGTGTGACTCTGCTTTTGCCAGTCTCCAGTTAGTCTGGAAAAATACTTTGAAGAGTATCCTACATGTAGTGCAGGTCTGTATCCACAGAAGTTGTGATGGCAGCCTGAGTTGACAGGAGGTAAGTAAACTGTACTTTTCAACATCACCATCACACAGTCATTAATGTCAATACACAGGGTCTTCTCTGCATGCAGCAGCAAAGAATGTGCCAGAAGATGATGAGGATAATGACAGCATACAAAGCAAAGCCCGCTGCCATGAATTAACTCCCATGACACCAGGCAGAAAGGGTGAGCTTCTATACCTTGTACAGACATGCAGTGAGAACTGAATTTGCTTATACGTACATATGCTGGGTCTCTAGAACTCCCTATTTCCTCCTACAGTGAAAGTATTAGACTGAATATCACTAGATGAGCTTCTTCTCTCCTGCTTTGCTCTACAGGAGTCACTGACCGGCCAGAGGATGTACAAAGAAAACAATTACGCTGTTTAGCGAAGAACAACATCTGGTAGAACAAAAAGATGTGGTAGCTATTGAAGTACTAGCAGACCAGACCACTATTAGAATACGGTTCAGAAAAAAAATGCTTTTTTTTGAGGAATATATAAACTGAACCCTTCCTCTCAGTGTTCTCTGCCCATTTTTCTAAACTGGTCTCAAGAACTTTCTGCTTACATTGGAAAAAAAAATATAAAAAGTATCGTTTTCTGGCTGAGCTGCTGATGGAAAGGATGGGGGCGGCAAGAAGAGCTGCTGGTCTGGGCTGTTCTACCCATTAAGAAAAGCTCCAACAAATACTGCTGGGTGAAAAAATTCCAAGCTTCCACACACCAGACAGACACAGCTAGATACAGCAAATGTTATGTTAATGGTATTTTACAATAAGGAAATTCATTAAAAGCATTTACCATTATGGACATTATTAACCAAATGCAGAATGTGTTTTATTAAACTAGGCAAAACATCAGAGAGCAGTAATTCCCTCTGTTGCCTGCATCAAGGTCACAGATCATACACAGAAGCAACTGAGCTATGAAGTTGCCAAAAGGAGCCATATAACTGGACTGACACGCCATTAAAACATCAGTAAATAAACTGAAATATTTTTCTTAAAGCAGATTTCAGAGGTAAAACAACGGCGTATATTAAGGAAAGCATATTCCTGGAAGTCAACACATCTTTATTATCAATTACACTGTGGTGTGTGATGACTCTATGTTCCCTGAAGCAACTTCTTTACTACCCTCCTGAACGATGAGCAATTATTAATAACATTGTGTACGAGGCAGAAATGCTATTCAATTGTAATAATAAAAGCCAGCGGCTCTCACTGACAACAGAAATTTCCTGTCTTCCTCATAATATATTCTGACAGTTTTGCACTCTATATTGGTACTTCGGGATATTTTTAACCCCAGAACAGAGACAGCACCCAAACAATATATGAGACTGATGCAACTTCTTTCTTAGCACTGCACCCTCTGCTTTTTTCTTTTTGCCCAAAATGTCCTCTTAGCTATTAAAATTGTCACTGGCCAAAGCTAAATGGTAACGGCTGCCTGCTGCACTGACATGGTCTAAAGAAACTCAAAATCCGCCAGCTGAAGAGTTGGCATGGGCTTGTTCTTCCGAGTCAGTAACAGAGCTAACATCAAGAACCTTGCCGCATGATTTCACACTCTGCCAGGTGTAATGGAAGTTGCTTGGCTAAGCAAAACCAAACTGCTACATTTGGGCTTTCTGCTTGTTGTCAGAAATTCTCAGGACGGAGAGTTGAAGCTAACGGTCAAACCTGAAACAATAGGAAAAAATGGGGACACTGTTTCTTTTACAAAGCTATTGAGAATTATGTTCTCCATAACCTAAATGCAGTTTTTACGTGTTTATAAAACACCAAATAGAACCACCAAGAAGAGAGTTCTAAGACAGACAACAGTATCATCTGTATAACATCACACTGTTCATGCCCACGTATGAATAATTCCCCAGATGCAAACTGAAACCTGACATGCTTAAAATATCATTGCATTTTTCTCTTCACCATAAAATTGTACCTTTGAATTAGTAACTGCATCTATTTGGCAATCACACTGCTGTGCATAGAAAAAACCCAACCAGACAGACTAGACAGAAAATGCTAATTCACAATTATATGCAGATGACAGGAGTTGCCACAATAACCCAAATAAAAGGTAAGTTGAATTCTACAACAGCTACGACTGTCAAGAGAACACAACCAAAAGAAGGCAAAATATTTCTTAAAAATTGGAAACTCCAGTGCTGATGTACAGCCTTCTGCAGCATTCCCAAAGCCAGCCACAGCCCACAGCCTGCCTCCTCTGAAGCAAAGAGGCTGTGCAAATCCACAAAACTTCTATTTGCTACAAAACCTCAGTTTGTCCAGCACCGCAGAACAACGCACTCTCCCTGGCCTTGCACTCCTCCTCACAAGCCACCTACGCTGTGACCTGTTACAGCTACTTACCACAGCTGCTAGGCAGGCATTGAAGCATGGAAGCTGCCTATAGCAGCTAACAGGACCTGGAAAGCTATACCAGCTAATTCCCATCAGTAGAAGGGCTGCCCTGTGCTCTTAGAGGTCAATGGGAAAAAAATATGGTGCCCAGAACATATTCCTTAATGCCTTGATTCTCCCCTCTCAGCCTT
Organism: Thinocorus orbignyianus; assembly: GCA_013400375.1. NCBI lineage: Eukaryota > Metazoa > Chordata > Aves > Ciconiiformes > Thinocoridae > Thinocorus > Thinocorus orbignyianus. Next base: position 230,153 of record VXBW01001787.1, read on the forward strand.
TTTATCTGGGAGAAAATTCCCCATGCAGCTGAACAAACAGGCCAAAGATTTAGAAATCAAGACAAGACTAGGAGTATACTATCATTATGTGGTATAACATCCCTGTTTTCACACCTTAATTTACATTCCTCATATCTGTCTGCAGCCAGAAGATGTCCTAACAGACACTGTACTCCTATTACAATATTAATTTATTAAAACTAAGACCTCAAGATAGATTCTTTCTTAATGACCTTATAAAATATTTTATTTATAAATGAACTCTATTTCTGGGAAAACTTCCCCCTCGTATCTTAAGTGTTTGAACTAGACACTAGAAGAATTCAAACTCCAAAGGAACAAATTACAACAGCTTACAACCATATGCCTCAAGTATAAAGGACTCCTTTCTTTGATATTACTCATATTCCTGACTGACACTTCCTACAACTTAAAATTCTGCCGCAATAGCTAAAGTTTCTATCCAACCAACAAGCTAAGTGACCATTTTACACTTTAACCTAGAACATCAACATTTTCCAATTATATACAACAGACTTCCTGAAAAAGTATGGATACAAAAACAACCCCCAAATTAGAAGAATGCCTACCCAAAAGAGACCCAACCACTAACTGAAAACACTGGTTGCTGAGATAGCTGACATCCTTCAGACCTATTGTGAAAGATGTCAAGTTGTCCAAATAGATGGGTTTTGTTGCTTTCATTCTGTTATACAATCAATTTACTTTCCTTCAATTCACTCATTATATTATTTTATAGTTCTCTCATGAATTAGAATCTGTAAATGTATCAGAGAGACACAGAGTAATAAAAAACTGTAGCTTAGATTAAATGCCCTTTTTGCCCCAGCTCTACAGTTCATCTGTTTTTTGTAGACTCATTCAGCTAGACCATAAAATGTATGCAAGTATTCTCCACAGGGATTTTTGTTTTCACTAAAGATATCACATTTTTTATGGAATCCTTCACTGAACTCGTTCCGGGTTTTTGATGTTCCTTCTGTACTGAGGAGCCCAAAACTGGACACAGCATGCAGACGTGCTGAACAGGGGAGGATAATCCCCCTCCCTTGATCTCCTGGCCATGTTCCTGTTCATACAGCTCAGGATGTGGCCTCCCTTGCTGCCAGCTGTGCTGCTGGCTTGTGCCCAGCTCACTGCCCACCGGGGGCCTTTCCGCAAAGCTGCTCCCTGGCCAGTCCCCAGCTGGTCTTGCTGCAAGGGCTCCTCCTGCCCGTGGATTTGCTTTTGTACCTGCGGAATTTCATAATTCTCCTGCTGCCCCACTCCTCCAGCCTCTCTAGATCCCTCTGAATGGCAGCCCTGCCCTCGCTAAATTGATCGATCTCCCCCCAGTCTGGTGTCTTCTGCAAACTTGGTGAGAGTGTCCTCCATCATCTCCCCCAGGAAAGACCAGTATGTCGCTTGTTACCAGCCTCCAGGTAGAGTATGACCCATTAATCACTACCCTCTAAGACAACCAGTTATTTACCCATCTCGTTGCCCATCCTTCCAGGCTGTAACATCGTAATTCAGCTACAAGATTATTGGGTGAAACTGTCAAAACCTATTAGTAAGATGGCTATTCACTAAACAACTGAAAGCCTTCAAAAATCAGAACAATAAAAACAGACAACAGAAGACAGCCAGCCAGACAGCCAAGTAACTTTTCAAGTGCATTAAAACTTAGCAACTTATACTTCCAACTGCCTCATTATATATGCTTTTAAGTAAAAATATCAAAGCAAGACAAGATGCCAGGTAGCGCTTCAAAGAATGCATTTTTTCCTCAAAAATGTTTAAATTATTCTTGACAGAATTTAGACTTTATTTTGATAATATGAAGGAGGAAGTACAGAGCGCACTTGCACTTTGCTGACAAGTGGGGAGAGAATCTCAGCAAAACTTGAAAAAAAATTGTAAGATATGTGAATTAGGTACATACGAGTCTTTCTTCCAAATAGTAGTGAAAAGAAACCACAGGAAAGCTTCAAGAGTTAATAATTTTTACACTCTTAACAGTCTCTTTACAAAGTAATATTTTTTAACCAAACATATATTCAAATATTTACAATCAAAAAAATTAAGTCCTGATTCATTCGAACCTGAAAGCAGGATTTCACTGTACTTCAGTGACAGAAAGATTACTTCTGTTCTAAAAAACAGACATTCTTCCAAATAAACTTTGTTTCCTGACAACTCTCAATAGCCTGGATTTTCATGAAGAGATATTTTACTAAAATTAAGATTATAAAAGTTATTTTTAATAAATTATTTCATTTAAAAAAAATCAGTCGTTAAAAATGACCATATGTACTCCTTGATAATTTCTAACTAGTGTTTCTATAAACTGTATCAGAATATGAAAACTCTAATTATCCCAGAAAAAAAATCTAATCAAGAAGAAATGCAGAAGTTTTACCATTGCAGATAAATTATTTTTTAAATTTTCCAATACACAGTTTCAGTAAGTTGGCTTACCTTGGAAATTCCCTCCAAACAAATTGCTTACTTGTGATCCTTGAAAAATACAGGATAATCTAAATAAGTATCAGAATAAAATACTGAAAATAACCGTCTGTGTACACCAAGATTTCAGCTACTGAAGCAGCACCTGGAGGAAGAAGCAGTTTCCAACCAATGCGACAGGAAACAGAGCTTAGGAAAAGATTTCCACATAACTCCAAACTTTATCTGGCTATCAGGAAATCACCATAAGTAAGATAAACTAAAAATACACTCCACCTAATGCATGAATTGGGCATTAAAAATGTGACTACATCTAGGATTCAAAATAAAAGAATCACATGAACTTTATAATCACGTCTCGCTGGGTGTGAAAATATTAGAGTTTGACAGAATTAGGATCCTTTAGGTCAGCTAAATAAAAGGTTATTATGTTTACATTTATTTTACTTTCACACTTTTCTTGAGCTCTCTCCTACTTTCTAAGGCTTTGAAAAGTGTGATGAGACCTTTCTAAGGCAGACCAATGGCTTCTACTGCAGATGATTACACGTCTGAGTTATGGACAGACTGCACCCTGTTAAATAGTTAATACGGCCCACATTGTAATTAATTTAGGGGTTCAGACAAGCCAGATCATCTGAAGTTATATATAAAAGCTTAAATCCTGCCTTGCCCAACTGTACATTTTTGCAAGAACATCCTACGTAGGCAGCCATATGGCGTCTTACATTCTTTTGATTGCTTTCACCTTTCTCTATCCTCTGTAAGCTTAAAAATACACCAGGTTGAAGACTCCTCTGCAAGGTGGTCCACAGCAGCATAATGGACTACTGCTTTAAAACTGCATCTGCTGTGGTTCAGAAACAGTAAGAATGCTTTCGGCCATTTTATTTCTCATAAAAAACATGCTGAAACTTGAGTGCATTTGTCTATTTCTTGAATTTTTTAAATTAAGAGCAGACAAATTTTCATGCCTGCAAATGTGGAAATCACGAATAATTTTAGAATTGCTTTAATTGTGCTTTATTCCACACTTCCTTCAGTATTTTCCCACCTTCAGATGTGAAAATTCATGTCTTGCAAATGAAGCAAAAGCTAACGGGGGGGTGTCTGTGTCTCTCTTCCATGCCCTACAATCCATCATTTTCCAGTTTCCTGGTTCAATTTCATTTATGATCCCAAGAACACTAAGTCACAGTATCTGCCTTTCTAGAGGACCAGATTTAGTAATGTGGTTTCAGCAGGATGCGAGTACCACAAATCCTCCTCAACTTGCACCAGACCAGGCTCTGTTAGGAAAGAGGTCTTCTAACTCCACCATTTCTCCATTAGTCAGATTTCTACCCAACTGAAAGAGAAAAAAAGGTGTCAAGGGAAAGATAACATTAAGCTGAACCTCCCCAGTGTGGAAAGTTAAATCCAAAATAAACAAACTGGTAAGCATCGGAGCTCCCGTGCTTGTTTCCTACCTCCCTATAAATCCACCATCTATGGCACTGTAAGAACAATAATTCTGTTTTTAAGCTGTAAAGTATTTATTTTCACTATAAATAAATCTGAAAATGTCACATGTATCTTCAGGACATGTAGTTTTATTGGTAAAGACAACCTGGCTTTAAAAATCTAGCCATAGACTATAGAAAATTCCCACCGTTACAGAAATTGTACTTGAAAACAGTTCAAATGACTCAGCACTAGTTCCGCTGTCAGGAAAAGCTGTATTTAATGCATACATTGTCCAATTACTGCTCTTTCTGCTTCACCTCAAAACACTTATTTTCCAATGGAAAAACTATTCAATAGCAAATCTAAATCCAAAGCACTTAAAATAGAAAGCACGGCTTTGCAGTATTCTAATTCAGGTTTGTGCAAGTCCATGAAACTGTCCCGACTAAGATTAATAACATCCCATGATCAGAGTACAAATTGATCTATTGAACAATTTAATTACTATTTTGCATTCCAAAAAGATAATCATCTTTGCATTGCATCTAGAAGGCTCTCAGAGACAGGCAAATGGCTTCTACTGCTACAAGAATAGTGCCAATCCTAACCTTTGCACAACTCTGAGGTATTTGCCTTCTGGATCAAATTATGTGCATGTGTAGATACATACATAAATTATGAGATGCTGTTTTGCTGTCACAACACATTGTGCATATGTTGAAGATATGGGTTCCGCAACATGGCAAGGAAGTCAGCAGGTATCAGCTTTTACTTGTCCTTAAGAATAACACTAAGCCCCGAACTCTTGTTTTGGTGAAACTATTCTTTACCCCAATGACCATCTTCAGCTACAGAGACTAGTAAAACAATACCTTTCAGTGTGTCTTGCCTCAAAAAACTAAAGGTGAACAAATTACTGTCTTCTTTCCTACTTACTGAAACAAAACAAGGGTTATACTTCATATATTGTTTTCAGAACAACCAGCTTTCAGATCCAAACATGCAATTTATACCTCCTTCCCCAAAGGGAGGGTTAGGGTCTACCAACAAGTCCTACAGGTTCAGGGCCAAACCCTACCTTCCACAAAAAAATTTCTGCAACCAACTGAAAGAGAATTTGACTTCTTTTCACTTCTCTTCCACATGGTAAAGCATTCACCATGCGCCATGTAACCTACATTTGATAACAGATCTGCTTTACAAACGTGTGGCAAATAATGCCGTACAATAATGCAACTTCCATGTCTATCAGAACTCTTAAAACATTTTTATGCAGTAGTGAAGGAGACCATTTTGCAAATTCAAATTATACTTGAAGTATCGGATGCCGGAAAGCACTCTAAATCACCAGTCCTCTCATCTGAATCGGTCATCAATCTGAAGTTCTGAAAGCGCAGAGCCTGTGAGTGTTACTGCAATCAACTGCAAGATCTACTTCTTCATTATCAGCAGTGCTTTTCCGTTAGCATTAAGAACATTAAAGCCTGGTTACTAAAATTTAAACAGGGCGTTTAACATAGCCTAAATTTCACACTTTAAAGAAGCAAGAAATATCTCCTTTATTTCAGCAAAAAGAGTCTGTGTCCAAAGATGCTCATGAGATGTCTACACGCGTGTCTACCTGTTTGGAGTGGGCTGAATCAATATGAAAGGACCAGGGATGAACGACAAAAAGAGTAAATAGGAGAAACCATTTGACTGTTTTTGCAATTTCTTTCATTTTTAAGCTAAGTATAATAGGTGAAAAAATCTACAAATTAAACCTAAATGTCCAAGTAGTCAGAACCACAGGACCACGAGTGATAACACTCTCTTCCTTGTGTAGAAGTCTAGTTTGTTTGCAGCATCAAAATTTCATTATCAGTAGTATTTAAAAAAAAAGATAACCCAATCATTGTATTAGTAGAGCACACACAGCATACTTGAAGTATTTATTTTCTCCTGACAACTTAGTCTATTTCCTCTTCCACTTCTATCAAAACAATTTCTATAATACAAACAAACAAAAAAAAAATATTTGCTACTATTTCATCCTATTACTACTGGTTTTACTTTTTCATTCTTAGAAGTCAACAAGAAAAAGGATCATTAGATTACAAATCCAGTCCAGCTCAGCACTGTTCAGCTGATGGCCTCAAATGAGTCACAGTACAGACTGCTTTTAAAAATCGAAGTGGTGACCAAACACTTGTTTAATGTGATGAGGAAAATCAGATCTGAAGCACCATTCTTGCTAATGGAGCATCCAGGAGTTTCTACAAAATAATCAGAGGAGCCTAATTTGCTAACAGACAGCTATTAGGGATGTGTTACCAGCCAGGGAAGTTTAAAATACATGCCATCCCACATATATATTACACACAGACTATCAGTTATGCCAGAAGAGTTTATATGCCAACTGTACAAGATCAGATTTGAGATCATCTAAGGAACCTGAAGGTGCATAAGTCCATGGGACCTGATGAAACCCATCCATAGGTTGTGAAGAAGCTGGCAGGTTAAGTTACCAAGTCGCTTTCCATTATATTTGAGAAGCTCTGGTAGTCTGGTAAAGTTCCTGCTGACTGGAAAAGTGGAAACGTAATCCCCATTTTCAAGAAGGGGAAAAGGAAGATCTGGGGAACTACAGGGCAGTCAGTCTCACCTCTGTGCCTGGCAAGATCATGGAGCAGATCCTCCTGGAATCTCTGCTAAGGCACATGGAAACGAAGACAGTGATTGAGGACAGCCAACACGGCTTCACCAAGGGCAGCTCATGCCTTACAAATCTGGCAGTCTTTTACAATATTGCCACAGCATTGGTAGACAAGGGGAAAGCAACAGATGTCATCTACCTGGACTTACGCAAAGCATTTGACACTGTCCCACATGACATCTTGGTCTCGAAATGGGAAAGTCATGTATTTGACAGATGGACCGCTTGGTGAGTGAGGAACTGGCTGGATGGTCGCATTCAAAGGGTTGCGGTCAACAGCTCAATGTCCAGGTGGGTGCCAGTGACAAGGCCAGTGCTGTTCAAAATCTTTGTTGAAGATGTGGACAGTGGAATAGAGTACATCCTCAGCAAGTTTCCTGATGACACCAAGCTGTGTGGCATGGTCAACACACTGCAGGGAAGAGATGCAATCCAAAGAACTTGGACAGGCTTAAGAGGTAGGCTCATGCAAACCTCATGAAGTTCAACTAAGCCAAGTGCAGGGTCCTGCAACTGGGACATGGCAAGCCCAGGCACAAATAGAGGTTGGGTGGAGAACGGTTGGAGAGCAGCCCTGAGGAGAAGGACTTGGGAGTGATGGTGGATGAAAAGTTCAACATGAGCTGGCAATGCATGCTGGCAACCCAGAAAGCCAACCACATCCTGGGCTGCATCAAAAGTAGTGTGGCCAACAGATAGAGGGAGGTGATTTTGCCCCTCTACTCCGCTCTCATGAGACGCCACCTGCTTTACTATGTCCAGCTTTGGAATCCTGAACACAGGAAGCACATGGACGTGTCAGATCAGCAGAGGTCCACAAAAAGATCAGAGGGCTGGAACACCTCTCCTATAAAGACAGGCTGAGAGAATTGCTGTTGTTCAGCCTGAAGAGTCCTTATAATGGCCTTCCAGTACCTGAAGGGAGTTAGTGAAGGACTCTTTATCAGCGAGTAAAGCAATAGGACAAAGGGTAATGGTTTTAAACTGAAAGAGTGTAGATTTAGAGTAGATACTAAGATGAAATTCTTTACTGTGAGGGTGGTGAGATACTGGAACACGTTGTCCAGGGAAACCGTGGAAGCCCCATTCCTGGGAGTGTTCAAGGCCAGGCTGGATGGGGCTTTGAGCAACCTGCTCTAGTGGGAGGTGCCCCTGCCCATGGCAGGGGGATTAGAACTCAGTCTGTAAGGTCCCTTCCAACTCTAACCATACTATGATTCTATGATTTTAAAAATCCCTATTTATCCTCCAATACAAAACAAAGATGCCAGAATTCTTTTTAAAATTAGAAACAACTATACAGGCACAATAAAAGGAAGACAACAACAAAATCATACTACATTTCAAAGAGAAAGATGCAGCTGAATATAAAAAAATACATTCAGAATATATGATTACAGTTTCACAGTTAAAATTCTTCATTTTCTATTATGGAAAGTAATTATATAACAAGAAACAGGGCATCTTATGATAAGTGCAGAAATAGACATCAGTGTGGTTTTTTATCACTGAACATTTTTAAAACAAAATATCTTATGTGAAAGAGAAAAATCAATTCAGAGGTATGGCAATTTTCAGTATGTCAACTCTGAAGCAAAGATACTGAGTTTTAAATTTTTAATTAAACATTTTAAGGTTTCTTTCATGCATCTAGAATTCTCATACTCAAAACCATTCCACTTGCTTCTTCATTACATTAGTTGTACAGAACAACTGGTCTATAGCTCAGAAATAATAGGTCTTTACAAAGAGAATAGCCCAGACAAAAGTTCCAACTTGCAAAATAGTAGCTTTCTTTAAATAGCCCAGCTCTAAGAAATAAATTCTTCTGATGAAATGCAGAGGAGTGGGGGAAGGTGGTTGGTTGTTTATTTTTTCCTTTAAAGATAAGTCTTTTTTGGAGAAAAAACAGAGTCTTGAAAGATTATCTGTTCCCACTGGCTTGCTGACTTATTTGTGTGCTATGTTCTAGCAGAACTGTTCTAAATTGTTCAAACTTGCAACTTTAAATACTGAAAATGGAATAAAGTGGGTTGGTTTTTTTTTTAATATATAGTGTTAAAGCACTAAGCATGTCCATAATTTTACTGCTAATTCATAACAGTTTCTGTAACTTTGTGATGTCTACTTTTTAAAAAGCATTTAAGAACAAACCTTGAAGAGCAACCCATGTGATACAGGGAAATGGGAAGAAAACCAAAAGCCTACCTTCCTCACAGGCTGCAAACTACAACAGAAAAGTGTGTTTGGGTTTAATTTATTTATTTTGTTGAACCCTGAGGAATGTCTAATGCTTTAATTCTTCCAGGATTTCTGTATTCCATATGGTAGCCAATATTTGCTACTAAAAGAAAGGCAAGCTACCAGGTCAAAACGTATCAGTAGTTTTTACATTTTCACTTTGACATTCTAGATTCTACCATGCTCATTCTTTAAAGATAACCAGTGCATCAATACTGGCAAAGTCACTCCCTCAAAGAATACACCTGATTTTATGGTACTAGATCAAATTGTCACCACCACAGCAAGGAAGCACCAGTGGCTGAATGCCAGTAACTGGTCTAGACCCATTCCAAAGAAACAACCCTTCTGTTCCTTTGTTTGGGTTTTTTTGGTTTGGTTTTGGGTATTTTTATTTTGTGTTGCTTGTTTTGTTTTTGTTTTTTTAAAGAGGGTTGGCCATCATCTGTCCTCCTGCAGCTGGCACAGAACTGATGTCAGGTGTAAAACCCAGAGCCACCATATTGTCAGCTCCAGCTAACACCAGAATGCCAACCGTGTTCACTCTTGATGCAGATCAAAACTGGTTTTGTGGTTTAGCGAAATTTAATTAATTCATCAATGGCACCATCAAGCATGGAAAAACGGTGTAATTTTAACCTGTGCTCATATTGGTTTAGTTCACAGTAACAGATAAATGGATTTTGGAATTTCACTATTCAAATAAAACTGATTTAAGTGAATACAATGTTAATTTTCACATATTGTGTTTGGTTGATTTAGAGAATTTGTGCAAAACCTAGCAGGTTCTCAGGTGTGCAATATCTAAGACTTTAATAACTTTAGATTAATAGATTAATTGAGATTAACAGAGTGATTTATTAAATACAGACAGGTGAGTTTCACCTGTTAACTAAGTAACTAGGTCATCTGTATCCCCATAAAAAGAGCTTAATTAACAGGTAAGACTCTTTATTCAATGTGCACTGTTTTACACCTGCTTCTTATCAGGAGAAATGATTATCACTAAAGCAGCATAAGACTAGATCTATCAGTTGCTTAGCCCAGTACCTCAGTGCATGTATAACAAAAAGACACCCACGCAGCAAACTAGGGAGAGGATGGAGCAGATGTGTGATGTTACTAATGCATCAGTGGAACACTAAACAAGAGAGAAATGTGAAATGAAAGGAGATACAAAGTAAGAGAAATGAAGATGGGGGCAGGGGTGCAAGGAAAGGGCAACTGACAACACAGGTTGCCAAATGGAGCTAATTAATAAGATGCGACCCTTTATTCTGTATTTCTCCAGTCTGGTAGAAATTAAACAAGTTGTGAGAAGAAAAACAATACTGACAAGGAGAAAAAAACAATAATAATAAAAAAATGGAGGCAAAGAAGGCTTTATCATATTGAAACCAAACACCAAGAACAAAAAGCCACTGCAATAAAATCAGCCATTACCCAAGAAACACACACTACTGAAGTTACTCTGCCAGACAAAAAACCAAGAGACCATAGAAACAATTACAAGGGAATGAGAAAGTACATACTGCATGACCATTAATGACTAAACCCTATGCCTCTAGTGAAAATGAACTGACAGATGACACCTAGGATACAGTATCTTATTCAAGCACACAAAGAAAACCCACCTAAAGGATGCATAGACATCAAAGTGACAGTGAGGAGCAAATAAAAGCAGAAATTCAGGAAGCTGATAAAAGCACATACAAGGGGGAAGGGAAAAAGGGAAGGGGCTGACTGATCAGGGAAGTCAATATAACTAGGATTGTGAAATCTGTAAAATACACTTCTTATGAAATTATTCCTTTCAATATATGCAGCTATTTGAAACCTCTCTCACCCTCTCCTCCCACCTTCTCTTTTTGCAGTGCTTGGATGCCACACAAGCCTTCAACATCTCCTGCCACGTCTTGGGATAGCAAGCACTTATTTACACCTGTGCTGCAACACAGTATAAAATGAGGAATTGCTTCCCCTGACATCAATCAACTTCTGTCATTTGTATGCACTTTAAAAACATGCATCTTTAGGTCAATGAAAAATACAGAATACTTAATTTACAATCTTTTCCTTATCTCTTGAATATGTATAAGGGCCTCCTAATTTCATTTTTAATTTAATTCTTTAGAATATTTTAGCTATAATTAGTCACGAGTAATTTAAACCTCACAAAATGCATGCATATTTCCTGCAGAGTGTAAACACGTAGTTGATCTCTGAAAAAGATAAATTCCTTAGCTACAAAAAAGACATTGAGGTGCTGGAGCAGGTCCAGAGAAGGGCAACAAAGCTGGTGAGGGGTCTGGAGAGTAAGTCTTATGAGGAGAGGCTGAGGGAGCTGGGGTTGTTCAGCCTGGAAAAGAGGAGGCTGAGGGGAGACCTTATTGCTCTCTACAACTACCTGAAAGGACACTGTAGAGAACCGGGGGCCAGTCTCTTCTCCCAAGTCACAGGCAATAAGACAAAAGGAAATGGCCTCAAGTTGTGCCAGGGGAGGTTCAGATTGGATATCAGCAAAATTTTTTACACTGGAAGGGTTATCAAGCACTGGAATGGGCTGCCCAGGGAGATGGTTGACGTACCATCCACGGAGGTGTTTAAGAGACAGGCAGACATAGTGCTTAGTGACACAGTTTAGTGATTTATTTTTTTTTTAAACCAGAGTTAGGTTGATGGTTGCACTAGATGATCTTAAAGGTCGCTTCCAACTTAGACAATTCTATGATTCTGAAAAAGTAAGTAAAACTGTTGAGTTCTAAAGCATTAAGCTAAATTGTAAGCAGAGGTGTACTGATCCTACTCAGTGGCCAATTCTTCTTCACTTTGGTATCTAAGCTTTCATAATGTGCCTCCCAAAAGCTGAACATTCACTAATTTTAGAGGAGATCATTAGAGCACAATATGGCCTTTATTAAATATGAATTATTTGCTCACAACACATTCAGCATGACAGTGGGAAAACATTGCCTTCAGGCCACCATTATATCTGCCCTGTTTCCTTCTCTTTCTTCCTGTCATCATGCATCTGCTTTGTCAGCCCCAACAGCATTCAATTTCCCCAGGCAAAGAGATGTGTTCCCTACTTTTTAGAGCAACCAACAGTATTTTTATTTGATACTAACACAGAAATAAAATTAAAAAGTTTAAGATTTAAGCTTTCAACAGAGATTGAGGCAAAATATTTCTCATCTCTTAGTTACTGCTGTAGACTCCAACAGATGATGCCCCATTTGACTTCACAAGTTCCATGCAATGGAAGTGGGTTACAAAGAAGATCTAAATAGCTGATGCTCTGGCATCACACACAAATGAAACGGGCAGGATGGGACAGTGAAGGGCAGTTAAAGAACCAACACAGTAACAGTCTGATCTGTCCTGGAGCTTGGCTAACAACAGACCTTTGGAATACGAAAAGGGTGACAACTATGAGTTCTTCCAAGAGAAACAAAGCTGAGGCAGCATTTGGTACATGCACTACTTTCAATATCAGCTCCTGAATATACTAGACATTATAAACAAGGCTTGAGGTGGGGGTGGGAATCAACTAAGAAATACTGCAAGACCATTCTTGTTCTATTGGTACGAGTATTTTCTTTCAGGACTGAATGAATGACAAACCAACAAGGTGTTCAGCAAGTGCTGAACTTCAATCTATTGTGATTATCTTACAGACTATCAAATTTGCTTGTAACAGTGACTATCCAAGGCTAATGAGAACTGAAGCATGCATAAGGAATCAAAGTAATATCATTATTAGCATTTCATGCTCTATAAAACTGTAGACCTTCAGTAAAAAGCCTGCTATTTTGAAACACCCTTGCTGATATTATTCCTTTTAAATTATTTTTCATGCGTGTGTTATTTATTAAATGAGATCCCTTGACAATACATGTGTTTATATATGCAATAAATGCAGTATCAACATCAAACAGTGGCTGCATCACACAGAGACAAAACTAACCATAAAGTGCTGAAATTTCAGTCCTAAGGAAGAAAAAAAAAAGCACTGAGACTTGATAATATATCAAAACTATATTTTCAAAATAAAATTGGTAAACGTGGTGCATTATTCAAGAAAACAGCCGGTTATTCACAACCACCTACAAAATATATACAAGATTACAGGTTTTTATGAAGCATTAATTACTTCCTTACTTTAACTCAAAAATCCAAACTGTCAGGTTCCTTGTAAAATGCTAATTTGTCTATATATATTCAGAACAAGGGATTCTTTACAACATTAATCTGTTTTAAATATATGCATATATATTTCATTAGTTTATTTTTATGAATTAATTTTATACATTAAAATATCTATACAGATGCAAAACTCCTAAATCAATTTTAATAAAGATTGATATATAATTGTATTGTACTTAATGCATTACAAATAATTTCACATATGAACACTGTATTAGAGGACTAGAAGGAATTGCTTTTTGCTGAAGAATTTTGCAAGGTAGCAGTTCCCAGTTACCATTTAAAATAGGTCAGAAATTATACACTTGCATACTGGTATTATAATCCATTTTTTAAAGTGAAAACTGTAATCATATCAGCAGCTATTAAAGACTGATGACCTGCTTTTTTCTAACACTAGCTTAATGCTTTCTAAACGGCAAACTGAATTATGATACTCAGCCTAGGGGAAAAAAAATACCAGTGAAAAAGCATGAGATAGATTGTATTTTATAGGCATGCACGTACAGTAATGCATTTAGTAACAAAACCAAGAAACCATAGAATCATAGAATGATTAGAGTTGGAAGGGACCTTAAAGATCATCAAGTTCCAACCCACCTGCCACGGGCAGGGACACCTACCACTACAGCAGGTCACTCAAAGCCCCATCCAGCCTGGCCTTGAACACTTCCAGGGATGGGGCATCCACAGCTTTTCTGGGCAACTTGTTCCAGTGCCTCACCACCCTCACAGCAAAGAACTTCTTCCTAGTATCTAATCTAAATCTCCCCTCTTCCAATTTAAAACCATTACCACTTACCCTGTGTCTCTACACTTCTTGACAAAGAGTCCCTCTCCAGCTCTCCTGTAGGCTCCATTCACATACTAGAAGGCTGCTATAAGGTTTCCCCAGATGCTATTCCTAAACCCACAGGTAAAATATTTACAGTGAACCACCCTATAATAATATAGGTCACATCTGATGATTATCTATTTGGAAATAACTCTTCTGATCAGGTCAGGAGATAGTGAATTCTGCTCACGTTTAAAGCAGACATAGATGTAGGGCATTTCACATTTAAATTGTTTCAAATATTCTTCAAAAGTTCTAAGTAGTTGAGAAGATTCTACCCTTTATTCATCTGTAGGAACAGATTTGACAGATTTGAGAGAGAGGCAGCAGTCAACTAGTCAGATCAGCAGTACTGGAAACATAATAGACGTCCACTGAGTCACGGAGGTTATATAAACTGATACAGTGAATTAATACCACTCTTGCCCTGCCTCCCGAAATACAAGCTACTCAACTGCTCAGTCATAACAAATAATAGCTTTATTTCAATGCTAGGAGGAGAAAATAACACAGCCCTACAGAAAAAACTGTCAGAGCCCAGAAACTGAGCTACTTCTCAATCAAGAAGAGATCTAAGAGATCTGGAGGTCAGAGCTGAGGCTTATCAAGTAAGGCAGCACCCAGACCTGCCATTTGCACTTTCACTGCCCCTGCTCCACTCATCCTGAAGATGACTGCAAAACTCAGATTTTTTTCAGATTATTCCAAGATTTTTGTAAAGACATGAAGTAAGAAGCTGTGCAGTAAATCATTTCTCAGGTGTTACGCAGACTAGACTGTACCTAGCCAAGAGGTAACAGTACAAAAGAGCAATATGAAGTAGCTGAACTACAAAATACAAATGAGCTATGTTGAGAAGTAGTCATGAAAAAGACTTCTCTAGGTGTGCAGACTTTTTGACTTGCAGAATTTAACAACGTCAGTATGAACTTGGAACCTTCTGAAGTGTAAAACTCCTAAGAGAAACAAAATACTTGCCCAATATAATCTTAAAAAAGTCACAGTGCAAAGAATTCTTAAAATAGAAGCTTGCAAAGCGCATTATATTGTCAGAGCAAATCTGTCTCCATCCCACTAGAGATGCTGGCTCGGTGATCCGCATATAACTCCACCTATCTTTTAAGGCAAAAACTGTCCTAGTACCACTGCTTGTGGGCTTTAATGCAAAGTTCTGGCAATTGTCCAAGACTCTGGAAGGGAGGGCAATGCAGCTTTTTAAATTTTCTTTTTTAGGTCATGACATAAGAGATCACACTGATGTCCACTAACGCTCCATTTACAAATGCAGAGGGAAGTCAGCAACTCATACTTCCAGAGAAAAGGCAGGCACTTCTAAAAACCATGCTATGTTGTACAGGAACTTCATGCTTACACAACTTATCTAACACTTTCCACAGAGCTGAGGAAAACATAAAACTGAGAAAATACCACATGTTAAATAGAATTGAAAAATATGGGTAAAACAGGATATTTTTGTCCTAGAAAACATTTTTAAATGGAAGTTTTAATTTTTAACAAGGAAACGAAGAAATCAGACATACCTTCATTTATCAAATTTTATCTGTCCCCTATGCTTAGAATACAGAGAGGTACATTCATCACAGAAATGACCAGACTGAGTTAGGGGTCAGAGAACTTTAAGTTTGTGATATTTGGAGCTTTTGTCATCTGTGAAGGAATCCAAATGGGGTTTGGGACCTGGGATGTGGTTACATCTTCTGGCAACGACAAAATCAAAAAGCTTTCCCACATTTTTCTCCAATTTGTCATTTTGAACAAAGTTAATGGTTATATACAATCCTGTGGCTTTATATGGAACTCATTACAGTAGCCTTTGCCAGCAGCCAGATGCCATATTGCCTTCTGTATCAAAATAGCAACTAAGAATGATGTGTGAGGACATCACTGAAACAGGGATTCAATTACTGGAACATGGCAAAATTGACATTTATATAACAAAGTTTCAGATTAGTCATCAATGACTAAATTTATAACACAGAGCTATTAATTCTCACCCTCTGTAGACAGAAGAGCAGCAGTTTTCAAGAAACTCACAAATCCAACAGTTCATGAAAGAAACTTCTCTGCCCAGCATATTTCAGTAAAAGTTGTTCAAATACTTGTACGTTCCTCCTTCCCAGTAATTTGATGACTAGGGTAAGTCAGAAAACAACTGACGCTAGACAAAATAAAAGACTGAACAGTATCACAATATCGACAGACAGTATTTTCAGTGCTGATCGGATTTAAGAAAGCCTCTTTGCCGAATTAATACTAGAACAGTTTAACACAATTAACAATTAGCTGGAGGCACACTAATTACTACAGAACAAAATCCCCAAACCACCACACCATAACACACACTGGTCTTTCAGGATATTTTTCTCCTTTTTGTGATCTTAATTCCTTCAGTATGTTTACGTGTAAAAGTCTCTTTGCCCCTCCTCCACCAAACAAGCCAAGCTCTCCTAGCACGTTGTGAAAAACTCTGTTCTCATAACTTGATTGTTTCTCTAACATCTCTTCTCATGTGCAACATCCACTGGAAATGGCATGATTGATATATACGTCAATATGGATGATATATGAGATCCCTGGATGTTACATATCTGGTTCCCAGCTAAATTAATCTCAACTGTTCATTTGTGAAGTGCGATTTAATGACTGAGATTGTTTTCCACCTAAATCATTTTCCCTCAGTAGTCTACCACTTGCAGAACTTTTTGACTTGCTATTAACTATCAGAGAACAAAACCTGTAAAATTATTTTCATTTTCTGCATGTTTTACTGCTGATAGAGTCATCGACCCTCACTACTGCTGTTAAAGTCAGCTGTTCTCAAAAGTTAACCTCATACTTGTGCTGCTGCCTAAACAATATATAGAATGTCCAAGTCAAAACAGAATCAGATAATGTAAGTCTTTCCTAAAGTTTCATACATACACATATCCCTGTACATTGCAGGGGGGTTGGAACTTGATGATCTTTAAGGTCCCTTCCAACTCTAACCATTCTATGATTCTATATATTCTTACACTTAAGAAAGATACACATCACATATATATATAAGTATGTTTCTTATGCTTAGGACACACATTTTATATATATATACACAAGCGTATTTTTTGATATATAAAACGCATATCTTTCTTAAGCATTAGCATCATATTTAAGAATACCTTGCTTGCAGAAGAATCCTGCATTATACCTTTCATTCACAAAGCAGCAGTATGCATGTTAAAATTGCCATAATACCCACAATATCAATTCAGAAAGCACTATTTTTAAAGTACCTTAAAACAATGTCTTCTTGTTTTTATTATCTCCTTGGTTAAAATCTTGAACTTCAAAGGACCATCAAGAAGACTATACAGTAAGAATACCATCTATTCTGAAATTCATTCATGATGTTATAAGTATTTCAGTAAAAATAACTTTAGACATAGTCTTGCATTTTAAAACCTTCTTTCTAAAAGAGTTGGATTTCTTTTGTCTCAAAGATCCTCAAAGTTTCTAAATTTCTATGAGATATGACTTAAAATATATCCTTCTTTTGGCCAGTACTAGATGAAGCCCTCTCTGTTTTCTCTTTTGCTGAAGAGTTAGCCCACGGTTCTTCCATATAACAAATTTACTTTCACTTCATGAATTTTAAGACAACTAGATGGAATAATTACTGATGTGCAGGCGAAATTTTCAGTGGCACAGAAGCACCCTGAACTCTAGTTGGGGGGTAGGGAGAGAAGGCAGTGAAGAGGGAAAGGGAAGTACTTCTGCGAGGTTTCTTCCCGTCCTGTAACTAACGGAAGCTTTCATACCAGTTACAGTTCTCCAAACCAAAGACTTGGCTTCCTATTCTGTCAAGTCTTCCTACAGATTTGCAAAACATTTTTGCACGCAATAAGAACCAGATACTAAGTGACAGGCAGCAAAACCCTCTAGATATGTACTAACAAGCAAAAAGGCAAAATACATGTGTCACCCAAACCCCTAACATGGATAGCTTTCCTCCAGTCACACAGGTTTTGGTGACAGAAGCTGAGGCTGCAGACCCTTCCTGAGGACCCTGCTCTCCAGAAGGTGCTGGAGAAGCTACCCTATACATGGGACTAACGACACAAAACACTAACTAGTGCTCTTTAAAACAAAGGTAAAAAGCCCAACCTTCTAATTCTGCTGTCTGGTTAAACAGATTTTAAAAATATTACTTCACACCAAGGATTAAGACTTAGGATGGCTGGGTCTGCAAAATTGCAATTCCCACATCACTAGTGGGCAACAAAACCTGAGCTTATCAAGTTCCACCAGATCCACTTTCTACCCATGCGAATACACAAGATCACTAAAAATACATCAGTTGGATTTTCAGTGTGTCTTCTCCATGAAGCGTGGGCTGTTCACTTTAATGTTCAGTAACGGGAGAAAAGATAATAAATCTATGAGGATTGAAGATTATGATCCAAATTAAAATCTTCCTGAGCAAATGGAAACATTGGTGTGTGAGGTCCAGACTAATTACATAATCATGTAATTAAGCCAGAAACTTATTCCTATAAATGGCACAATTTCCGTCTGATTTAAAACGAGACACGGCCAACTACATTTTGATCAAGTCTCATCTATGTAATGTCAAAATAGCATTAGTTGGCTTTCTACTTAAAAAGGAAAAAAGGGCTGAGTGACATCTCCACAAGATTTTTATTTCATCTTAATCCACAGAGTGCCCCAAGTGATTAAAAATGAAACAATGTGTTCAGTTAGTCAAAACTGCCTCTTAACGTTTTTCAGTCCTAACACACATACTCTATTAGAAATACACAATTTAGAAATATTGCATACAAAAACGTTTTACTGATTTTAAAATGGCTCACTTAATAAGCATTTCATTATTTTTATTATTCAATGCCATTTTCCAAAACACTATTATTTTGCCTGCTCAGTAAAAACAAATAAATCATGAAAAGGATGCCACACTAGCTACAAAATAGACGAATTATGTTTGTACAGTTTCAGCTCTAATGCCTTGATACAATTTAACACGGCACACATAACACTCACAAATAAAACAGGCAGAAGCATTTACCAGAATGTGTACATTTTTGTTCCATTTACTAATCAGGAGTTGAGAAACATTTGAAATTCTTAGATGCCCACATGCACACCTTGGCCATTCGTCCTTTCTATCTGCATCATTAAAACCTGAGTAGAACAAGCAGTTTAATAACACACTGCTGTGAAAGGCAGGACTGAGATTTATGTAAGGACATGCTATAAGTAAGGAATAAATTATTTCTACTGCAGCTTTTAAAACAATTCTACTGTTTCTGAACACTGTAAGAACCAGAATAGTAGCATATTTATAGTACCACTATAGAAAAAAATAGTGCCATGTGGAGAAATATGAAAAGCATATCATCTATTACTGTACATTTATTTTGTTACAAATTGATGAAAAGTCTGCACTTACATTTACATTTCTAACATATAATATAATAGAAGCATGCCAAAAGAAAGAATGCTATCATTGTAAAACTGCTCAAAAAGTCACCTGTACCAAGATGGATTGACAGGCCACAAGAGCCTACAGCATTTGGTCCTTCAGTACCCCAAAAAGTATTATATCTGATCTTGTCAGAGAGAAGCAATCTTTTTAAGAGCAGGTAGATGAATATTTCTTAATTTCTCATTAACCTCATCTTACATAGATGGTGAGCAAACAGATTACCACAAAAAAAGAAACCATCTTTAGTTTGGCATTCCTTTCTGCTGTCAATAATCTACAGAAGAAAACATGATTAAAAAACCCCATTAGCATAATCCTGGTTACCACAGAGGTGCTAATATTTCCAAAATTAATGTTGATACCAAAGCTTCTATTTACTGCTTCCAGTAGTCACTGGAAGACTGATATTGATAAAGTTCACATTTCAGAAACATTCTCCAAATGTTCTAATCCTTACAAAAGTATAGATCCCTGCCCTATACAGAAAACAGCTATTTTTCTGTCCAAGTTATGATTGCAAATAAGGAAAAGAAGAAAGATTGACAGCTGCGCCCCCAAACCACCATGGTTCCATTTCAATTTCAGGAAACCACAGCAAGAGAAAAAGGCAACTTTTTTGTGTGTGTGTTGATATTTACAAAGTAGTTAAGGATACAAAATGAATTATATCAGTAGTATATATATTGCTTGCAGGATGGATAATTTTGAATGCAAAGCAGTCATTTAGCAGAACAGAAGATAAATTTTGCCATCTTTAAGCAAGCAGCTAACTGTTCTGTCTAGATATAGGGAAAACAACTATTTTGATAAATGAAGTATTTCTAATCAATATAAATCAATAAAATCAATATAAAGTTCTCCCATATCACAAGCTATTTAAATCAAAATAGTCAACTTCACCTTGTCATCTAATACAAACATCAAATTTAGCAGTCAGAATTACAACTCATAGGTAGAGCCTTGATCAAGGCATGCTCCAACAGGTTATTAATATAATGGCTCAATTTACTCTTATCTTCTGGTTCTGGACACCAACTGAAAAAAACCACGAAGGGTAACAGAAAAAACTCTCTTTCAGTGGTTATATAAAGGAACATAAAGAAATTCAGAGTAGAAATCCACACCTTATTTCTATTTCAATTAATATACAGTCTTAAATATCAGTAGTTAAATTAACAGCATAGAAATGTTATCAATTGCATTAAAGAATGCTGTTTCATATTACAGAGTGCTCATCTTGATGGAAATAACACCAATTGCTTCATTTAAAAATATGCAGGTTTATCATTTATTTATTTATTATTCTATCTGAAGGGAACTATGAATTGGCACGACTGCATTTATACAAGTGAATCCAGTGCTCTAATTTTTCATTTATCTTCAGATAATAATTCCCTGTCTCCCTTCATCCTCTCACACCACCCCACCCTTAGACAAGTCTGCTTGAATTTAGGTAACAAGGTATCTGTGCATTTGTATTCTTTTACTAATTCCAGTTAATATTACCTTGACAATAATGCAAAGCGACACACAAAAACAAAGCAATAAACAAAAGCTCTGACAAAACAGCCACTAAGTCACAATTTCATTCAAATTTGCTAAATCAAGTTGATAATTAACCTCTCGTTTATAGCACACCCTTTACAAATCAGGCAACGGAGGTAACTGAGGAAATTAATTAAGCTAACTTCGATTTCATTTTGCATTTTACATTAGCGTGGCAAATTAAGCTGACAAATAATAAATATGATAATAAAGTTCCACCTACATGAATTCTTCTGGGTATTCTCAGTGGCTCCCGGAGATGACATGGCAGTAAGAAATAAGCAAGTAAAAAGAAACACAGTACTGGTCAAGTGAAAGCTCCAGTTACCAAGCAGCTCCACGGATGTGCATCTTCACTGATGCAGAACAAAGACCGATGCTAAAAGGCTGCTTTTTTTCAAAGCAGTGATACCGCGGCTGCCAGTTTTCAATGGGTCACTCACACGCAGATGCACACACATGGATACTTCAACTCAGCTCCTTTCCAGAACCTGAACACAAGCTACCAGCAGCTGGGCTGTACCAGAAATACACGCATGTATTTGGGAAGGTACCACATGCTGCTAAATAAAGGGGTGATAGAAAGACAGAAATCTTCCTGGCAGGTTTTCAGCTGATGATATGCAGTTAACTGCATGTGTTCATTTGGCAGAGAGCTGGAGGCACTCGAAAAATCATTCAGAAGCAAGGAAAAGGTAAAGAAAGGTTCTGAATTCTTTTTCATTTTTTTAGGTAGTGTTAATAAGGCTCTCCCCTCAAAGTATTTTTCCTTAATGTGGCTTAGCTCAGATACCCCACAAACGAGATTACATACTATTCTTACTTCATGCATAAAATATTAAATATCTTGGATATGATTTTTAAATAAATTAGGAGCAGTCTTCTCTGCTGCAAACTGAATTTTGTGGATTACATATCCAGACTACATTTTCATAAAAAATTCAAAAAACAGTTATGCAGTTAAAAAAATTACAGAAACAGCATATGATCGAGAATCTTTGGTTATGGTGATGCCGTTGTTACACAACAATGTTTCAGAAATTGTAAGGCATTGCTTAGAATTTGGAACACTGGCACACATCACCTCTTCAGTTTAGGAAGGTATGCAGTGCTGCCAGAAACCATGATAGCCCTAACAATTCCTTTCTTTTCCTTAACAAGGTTACATTTTACGAAGTTCCTTTATGATAATTTTCAAAATACACTGTACAGACAAAAGGGAATTATGTAACAAATACTTCTCCAATCATCATTATTAGAGGAAAAATTACCAAGAATGCGTGGGCCTATGAGACTTGGTTTTCTTTCACTGGTGAAAACCCCACCAAAATAATCTATGGGAAAGATTAAAAGAATAATAATAATCATGAGATAATCTTGCCTTCAATCTGGACTTTGGTAATTAAAGGATGAATTCAAGTTACAGCTGCAGACAAAATAGGCTTTTTTTTTTTTCCACATCAATCATTAGAGCGTTACGATTAAAATATTACACCTTTAAATGCTTTCTTTTTTACACAAACTGAGTATGACAGGACTTATTGTTCCCCTGAAATTTTTTCCTATTATCTACAGAGTTAGCTATTTGCCCTGGCAGTAGCCACAGAAAATCTCCATTGTTACACTGGCCTCCTCCACTCCTTACAAACCCAGGACTCTGCAAGGCCAACTCCAGCACAGGGCCAACTTCTGCAGCCCACAGGAGCTGCACCTGCACATCCAAAAGCCATCTTATTTTTAGCTGCAGTGATGTCAAAATTGTCATGACACATCTAACCTCCAGTAGGGCTCTTGACTTAGTGCAAGGCTAGAACGAGAATGCAAAAAAAAAAATAAAAAAATAAAAAAAAAGGCTCAAGGAAAAAAAGAAAGCTACATAAATACATAGGAGAAAAAACTAGCTCCCTCAAAATACAAAAAATACAAAGCACCGTAAGACATAAGAAAGACTGTCCAAGTGCCACCTTAAGAAAAACAAGATTCTCTAGAATCTAATGAAGCTGAATTTAAAACAAAGCCTCCACTCCCCCTCTGTCCAAATTAGCACTAAAACCAAGATACACACAAGGTTTGAGAGGCATCTGTAACATTAGCATTCTGCGGGTTACATTATTATATGACTTTCAGGTGACAACCACCATATAAAATCCTGAAACCTAGTCGAGCAAAGAGATTACAAGCAGACAAACAGCACTATCAAATTTGTAACATACAAAGTTACATTATAGTCAAAACACATAACAAACAAGCCAAAAAAAAAATAATATATTAAACCAGGTTTGAGGTGGAAATAGTGACAAAACTAAAAACTACTTTAACCAGCTGAGTTGCAAGAGCACACAGTATTCGTTCCAAGGAAATCTGATCATCTGGTATCTCCATAGCATCCCTTTCTAAAATGTAGATTTCCTTTAGAAACTAGTCCCTGTTTACAGCTTTGAAAATTCAGACTCATAGTCACCCTAGAAATGGATGCCATTTTATACTGACTCAGATCTACCCAAGTCTGTATTGCCTCTATCAATGAAGCCCTGTTTTTCCCTCACCAGTTGAAAATGAACCAAAAATGGATAGAGAGGAAATAATTACCTATTGTACCAGATTACTAATCCAGTTGACAGTGCAGCCCACCTTTTTGGCAAAGGAAAATGGGAACTAGCATTCTGACGTAGCTATCCAAGATAAAATATATTTCAACAGGAGAACGTTTTTCTGTAATTTTACATTTCTTGTATAGAAAACACTCTCTGTCATGAAGACTTGACACTTGCAGTAATTAACCTATTAAGTAACAAATTTATATCCAGTCATCTGCAAAATAAACGGATACACAAGATACCACCCACTGTAGTTTGCTTTACCCCAGACATAATACTTAATTCAGCAAATGTTTTGTTGTCTCGCCAAAGGCAACTAATAAATTTTCAACTATAACTAATGTTCAATAGAATAGTGTTGTCAATAGGGGAGGGGGGGAGAAAAAGTCATGTTTAGGGTGTTAGCAAGAGGCAAGCAATCACTTTTGTGGGCTATAACATACAACCTCTGTCAAGACAGAAAATTAAAGGCTTCCTCTATTCTTGGATACGTATTCTTACGTAAAACAAGTTCCGGAAGTATATAATTAAGTCTGATAACTCAGTCAAATGCAATCAGATGTGTGCAACTCACCACCGTCCACCTGCAGACTACAGAAAGCGTACATTTGAAGGCTTTTACATCTCAGTGCTGGTGATATCTGCCCTGATATATTCAATTATTTACTGGGGAGAATTGAAATCAGTAGAAGACCAAGGCTGAACTTTGCTTAAATTTCTCTTTAAGCAATTTAAGAAATTATAGTTATTATTTTATTTTTTTTAAAAAGGTTTGACTTGAAGTCCATATCTATTTCAAGAAGGGACAGAAGTTACAAGTAGCTAGATTCAGATCTAGAAACTTTTAAAAGTCCTGAGTGTTACAGATCTGGGAGTCTGCAAACTTTAAAACACAAAATCAAAAGCAAGGTAGCTATAAGGGGACTCGATAATTTGTTTTTCTTCTCCACCTGTCTCATCTTACTACACTGTAATGGAATAGTTAAGTAAACTTATTTGCCTTTCAGTCAAGGTTTGACTAAAAGTGCCCAAGTCTCAAAGCTTTTTATTCTCAAGAGAATGGTTATGATCTATGGGACTCTTGCTCAATTCTTACCAATAACAATACAGGACATTGATAGAATACACAATACAATAGAATTAAGGAATTATTTTACAACTGCTTCCTGGTATATCTAAATAAGAGTTGAATTCTCTTACATCTGTGCTACAAGGTTTAAAAAAAAAATATGATGTTTTTGACCATGGTCATCTAAATAAGTTCTAAACCAATCACGTTTAGAATCACTCATAGAAGAATCACTGCCTATCTCCCGTATCGTGTCTTAGAAGAGGCACCCAGCCAACCAAAGACACCTTCCCTCTCCTATTCAAATGAGTTACTGAAATGCAAAATCACAAAATACAACGTTAAATTAGAACTTTCATTATTAATCAACATGGTTATGGACACAATTTGTCAACAAAAAATTCTTGGCAGTAATGAAACACCTTGAATGTTCCTAATGTTGCAGACTCTCGGGTAGTGTATTTGGAAATATTAAAGTAAACTAACTCCATGTGGCTGGTGTGATTTTTCTACCACAACGTCACCTACTCTTGCTCAGAAGAAACAAAGCATTGTGTGCTCAAAATTACAGCACAGCTTCTAGAACAGTTACATCATTGAACACGTGAGCCTTGTCAACCATGAGCTGTAAAGATCTCTACTGCATGTTACCCATGCATCTGGAAGACAAAAGGAAGATTAGGGAAAAGTTGTTTATTTTGACAGCATGAGAATACAGCACGATAAAGAGGATCCCTGGACTGGAAGAAAAAAAATAAATCAGTTTGACACACTCCCTGTTGAGGCGAGTACATTTTAAAAAAAAAAAGGAAAACAAAGGGATAGAGGCAGAGCGCTCTAAATAGCACATACTATTAGAGAAGGCAACAGCAAAAACCAGGAAATTAAAGTTTAGATGCAAACATATTTAAGATGAAAGGACTGGAAAACTGCAATCTCAACAGAAGCATCTTAGATGCATGAAGAGGATCTACAAAAAATCTGCATATCAAATGTGACCCAATGACTCAATCTAGAAGAGAAAAGCAAGAAAAAACACCTCTTTATTTCACCAGCCTCCTTCTCAGAAAAAGTGGTTTGATAAAGGTTGAAAAACTTCTCAGAACTTGTTTGGGAGAGATCACTGATGCAAAGAGCTGAAGGCATACTTTGTTGTGTTGTAAATACAAGTCCTGAAAGTGGTCATATGACCAGTTTTTCCCGAGCTTGAATGAAACTAATCCTGTTAAAGCTTAGAAATATGCATGACACAGTAGTCAAAGCCACGTGGTATCTGCCCTTACAAAGTTCCTGCCACCTTTCATTGTCCAAAAGCGCTGTGTTGCTCATTTCTAAATGGCCTCTTTTGCTTTAGGTTTCTTGCCAGAGACAAAGTCAAAACATTTAATCCTTTTAGAAGCAATTTTTAAATCTATCACGTATACACCTTCCACATGGGCAAAGCCTGAAGTAAACTCACCAGCATGTGTTATGACCATTGTACAATTCTATTACTTTTATAACGTTTTTTTCCATTGTCTAGCTCAATGCTCTGCTTCACTCTTCCATCTTGTAAAGAGATAAACAGTGTACTGTAAAAACTCACTACATAGAGCTGCCATGCTGGAGGGGAAGAAATATTAACTTGAAAGAAATATATACATAAAAGTTGTACCATGTGCCTAGAATAATAGTGGAACGATTTCAAATCTCAGTGCAGTCACAAACGCACTAGCTTTCGGGTATTATGAGAAAACAACCACACATTTGCTATCTAATTTCTAGTTTCTCAGTTGTAGAAATGAGAACAATACATACCCTTTCTAAACTCTGGAAGAGTACAGTACATCATACTGACTAAAATAAACTCTACAATTGCAAGAAATTGCCAAAATCCACAGTAAAATATATTTTTTTTTTAAATAGCAGATTTATAAGCCTCTGTCGGGAGAGGACAGCACAGAGCACAAACCAGCTCCTCCAAGAAGTTCTCCAAGCATTGGAATGGATGCACGCCAGGAAGAAACTTGCAGGCTACTTCATACGGCATACCTAATGTTTTCATCCATAAATCTATCACCTTTGAGATCTTTGCTTTCTGAAAGATAAATTACTAAAAAAAAAAAATAATAAAATAAACTGGACAACCCTTGAGGTGCTTTCTCCTAGTGTGCACACAAACTTCGGGTCCACAGGGACATCACACACTCTGCCTTCTGCAGAGAGATATGCTAAATACAAAGAAGCAGGGAAGCTTTTAACCTTCATTTTCTCAGTATCACAGATTATTAAATAATGTTTACACTGTAATAGAAAACCCTTGAGGTTAGAAGAAAAGAGACTGAAGAGATTTGTTCTGCCCCTATACACTATGGGTACAGCAAACAACAAAAGATAATGCCTGGCCCTGTAAGTAGTCTTAAAAGCAAAAGGAATAAAACTAAAATCTACTTTTCATGACCAAAAAGAATACTACCTGTAATACAAATGTGAAAAAGGCAGGAACAAATTCTAAACCAGTATCTCCACTGACAAATACAAAAATAATTCATCGTATACTGAAACAGAATTACATATTTTCATGCTACTTGAAGGTAGCAAGAGTGAATGAATGGGCAAGAGTGTTAGTGGATTCACAACACTTTTCAATGCTGCAAAACATACACTGAGTATCTAGTGGTGGGGGGGCCACCAGTTAGATTGGGCTGTTGTAGAACTGAAACATCTATTACTACGTAATCATGAATCCTTCATGATCAGGAAGCTCTTACTATCCCCTTTTCTACTCAGCTGATGAAATATATGCTACTTACTGAGAAACTGGCTGAAGGTCCAAAATGCTGGAAAAAGACTGACTGAAGCCAATCTAATGACCACCACTATATCACAATCCAGGTGAACAAAAAAAAATTCAGAGTAAGTATCAGATCTGAGAAAGAACAACTTAGTAAGCAAGAAACCATAAAAACATTTCTTATGTGTTTCCAATCACCCATGCACCTGTTTTTCAGTAGTTAATCTTAATTTCCAGGAAAAATGTCAGGCAAGACAATAAAAGTTGTTGTCAAAGTCAAAATACAGTACCTATTGTTATTTTAAAGCATTTTGTTGTCATCTTATAGAAAGAATTTACACTTGATTCATATGACTGTTCTTGAAAGTTCGGTAGCTATTAACAAACTTAACATTAACTCACTACTCCTCTCTCTTCTGCCAGGTACAAGCTTGTCCATCAGTTCATTGTACAAAAACCTCACAGAAATTAGGCTGATTGATGTTTAATACCTATTTTTAAAGATCTATCAGTCTGTGTTTTTCCCACCTTCCATAGCTTCTGCCCATTCTTCTGATTATTGTAGAATAAATATGGACATTTTTGAACCCACTGATCAACAGATTAGAATATCCTCTAATCTGGTCTTTCCTTGTTACAGCAGAAAATCCTACTCCATTCCCATTGTTATTGGCTGCATTGGCCGCAGATCAGTTGAACTTTTCAGTGAAGAAATATGCAAAGAATTTTGTAATTTTCCCTCTTTACAATAAACTAAAAACCTCTTGGCTACCAAGACAAGCCTTGTCTACCCAGAACAAGCCTTTCATTAGAAATCCGTATGTCTCTGTCAGAGAGCCAGTTACTTTGGTATAAATTTCAAGGTCAACACACAGCTAACACCTTCCTCTTCCATGAAAATTATCGTCTTCGTACAATACTTGCTCCTCAATAAAGTTACAATCTCTACTGGAAAACAAGAAGCCAAGAGAAATAACTTTGGAAACAATCCTCCTGGCTTTCAGAAACTCACTTAAAATGTCCAATAAATACAAACAAAAAATCCCAAGATTCGTTATTCTCATAAGCTCCAGATACTATAAAGTAGCTGTTTTTTTTGGGAACAGAATAAGCTTAGCATTATCTTTGGTTTTGTATTGAGCTAGTCTGTGTTGAAAGCTGTCAAATCAATCAAAAAAAGGGTTGTTATGGTAAGCTACAGATAAAGTGACATTTTACATAATCTGCGTTGCTTGTCTGTTAATGTTAGCTTTATTATTTTCCTTTTTTAGCATTATGTAAAGATGAGATGGCAACGAACTGAAAAGACAAAGAAGAATTCAGTTGATAGAAATTTCCATTCCTTCTTTCAATTTCAAGAGACAATTAATTGACATAAGTCAGCGTACTTGACTTCATTCTCATAAATAAAGTCTAGTCACAAAGCCACAGTCACACCTTACTCAATGCAAGAGATAATAGCAATTGTCAAGCTGATCAAACAGTAACATTAGTGGGTAGAGTAAGCCTGAATTTGAGATTTACTGAAAACAGTAACATGTTCCATCTATACACCACAGAAAAAACAGTAATATTCAGCCACCACATGCTATTTAGGACAGACATTTGTATGTATCACTGTGTATATCCAACAAGTTGAGCTGCAAAAGTTGCATTTGTCTGATATAAGATAATACTGTGAAAATTTCCAAGAAACAGCTAGACAAAAGTCTAACATAACAGCCTGCGACACATGTCAAAAACACATTCATGCTAGAAAAGACATCAAGTAGTTGAAGACAAAGCCCTTAACTTCTAAAATTGAACATCAAGGGAAGGCTTGAGTTAGATACAGAATCTCTGAAACTCAGCTAAGGTAACAGAACCATCTGTGTTCTTCCTACACTTATGACTCTCCCAAAGAAACCAGTAGCAAGAACAGATAAAGTGAAAAATAAACAGCCTGCTGGGTCAACATCAAATTAACATTATCAAATGTAGAACTGGAACAGTTCCTTAGTAGTTGTACTTAATACAAGAATCACTGTAACTCTTGCAAATGTTCAAGCAGAAAATTAAAAACAAAATTTACCTTTGAAGGTCTCAAGTTCCTTCCTGTTGAAAAAAGCAGAATTAAAAAAAAACTATTAGAAATACTACATCTAGAACTAGAGGAGATATTTACATGGTTTAAGACTCATTAAAAGATAAAAACAAATCATTTGATTAGCATCAAATATAAAAGCAATATTACTGTGTGTTTATTTAAAACAAACACTATTAACCTGTTCAGCAACTAGGCTACCACTAATTTATAAAACCTGTACAATTATTGCACATGTATGTCTAGTCACACAATTTCTAGATACACTATTGCAAAAATAACCAAAACTTCTCAATGCTTTAGGTAATAAAACATCCATTGCTAAGCAGAGCTTTGCCAATTTATAGCACAGTGAATAACAATTAGTGTTCCGTTTTCACTAATGCTATAAAAAATCCTTTTGGCAGCAGTGAAGGAAAAAATAAAATAAAATAACAGTATCGCTTACTCAGTTACAACACACTTTAAAGGCAACAGAGGCATATAGTGACACTCCTCGGAGGAGAGGATTTTAAAGTACAGAAAGTGACAGATAACCCACAATACTCACATACCAGAAAGCTAAGAAATAGTATTTTTTTCCTTCATGTAAGGCCACCTTCCACTTTTAGTAGCTATGCAAGTGTGAATGCAAGTGCTATAAAACCAAGAAATATTTTCTCTGTTTTCAAGAAATTGCAAAATGCTCCATTTGCCATCACTGTGTAGTAGTGATTTGTCATTAATTTAAAGGTTTAAGAAGAATCAAAGTAATAGCTCGGATAAGGCAGAACACTGGCCTTTTCCTTTAAAAAATGCTCATTTATAACAAAAGTCTTTTCAGTCAGTGCCTTAAAGACTGTCTAGTTAGATTCTGAATTCAAAAACAGAAGTGATAAGAAAAATAAGTTAAAAAAAAATGAAGCAACAGTTGTCTAGATAAATTATTCCATTCACTGTCCATAGGATAAAACATGTTTCCGTTGTGACTATCACCTCCCATATACATTGCTTCACAATATATATGTTATACCATAACTCCTTCTACTCCCTAACAGATGATACAATTCAGCATTTATTCTTCCATCAAGAACAGACAAAACTGTTTTGAGCCTGAAAAAAATTCTTTTCTAAGCAAGACAAAGTATTCAAAAAGAAGCAAGAGAATACAATTACCTCCACATTTTCAGTTAACATCCCACTTTTGTCACCAAATGTCAAATACAGGTTTTTGAAAAATGGGTGCTTTACCAGGAAATAAGCTATAGTGTGATTTACAGTAGAGAAGCCTATTAGCTGTAACTTTCTGTATTTCCCTTCCTCCTTCTCCTCCATCCCTTTCCCAAGCCTTTTCTACCAGAGGAAGAAAAAGCTACTTCACGATACATGATTTGCAGGTTCATACCCTAATATATGTTTCCTACCCTGTGTAGTCTAAATGTAATTATAAAACCTCTAAACACTCTGACAAGTTGCACTCAACTTTTAACGATGGCATACTAGTTTAGAAAACAACAATCACAGGAAATTGTTGTTTTCCACAGACTGAAACAAAAACATACTGAGGAAACATCTTGTGGAAGTAAAAGGGGAAAAAAAAATTATGCTATTTGCACCTAAAATCAAGAGGTCTTATGCCACTAGTGTCCAAAATGGAAGATGAAACAATTACTGTTACTGTGTTCAAACAGGTCAGCAAACAAGGTGGTAATACACTAACCAACTGAGAGTGATATTCAGGGCTTTTGTCTAAAACCCCAGAATTTACCCTTTCAAAATCCACCAATATTTTTACAGTTGATGCATTAATGTGCTGTCACTATATCCACATATATAATTGCCATTAAGAAAGTTGGAAACTAGTATTTGTCAAAATTGTTTTGGTTTTGTTTTTTAAACATATACCTCAGAAAAATTTAACCTACTAGCATATGGTAAAAATACAGATTTGGAATCTAAAGATCTGCGCTTCCTAGTATCCATATACAAATTCAGATTCAAAGATTGATGATTCTTTATATTTTAGAAAACAGGAATGAATCAGTCACAACAGTTTCTCACAACACTCTTAATAAAACATACATCTAGAACCATATTAAAAAACATGGTCACTGAAAATATATTCTGCATCAGTGACATTTATTTTCTTTATTTCATCGAGTTATCCAAATAAAAACTGTAAGTTTTTAAATTTTAATCCTAAATCTTGTTCATCATCCGCTTTGGCAAGAACCAAGACACTAAACTTAAAGTGGAAAGGAGACTACTTGTGAAGACAGAGGAAAAACAGATTGCTTAAGGCTATATCAATATATTTTCTAGATGTGTAATCACAAAATTCTAGACAGGCACACAGAAAAAAACAAACAAAAACCAGAGTATTAAATTTCTTCTCCCCTTTGTAAATAAATAATTATTTTTGTATTTACTGATAAACTGAAAGGAAGAAGATACATCTGACATCTCTGTGAATCTGGATACAAAAAAATCATCTGCAGAAGTAAACACATTTAACTTACATTAAGAAGGAACAGACACTCCATAAAAAAAAAAAGGCAGTTAGCTTGAGTAATTAAACCAAAAAAGATCAAATTGAAAACAGTTTTGTAAAACAATAATCATCAAAACAAGGTCAAAAGGCAAGCAGCAGGAAAAACTTGCAATGGAAGTAGGTCTGGGTAAGTAGCTAGGGCTGCTGCCTCTTTACTAGTTTAGATCTTGCCATATTAAATTACTGGCTTTGATGCTATAAATTACATTTTTGTATTTGTTTTGCTTTTACTGTAAATTGTTCGTTCTTTGAGATCATTTTTCATATTAGGTTTATACAAAAGCCATGGCAGCAGAGCTCAGCCTTTGATGGATAGCTTACTAACAACATCATACTAGAAGGCAAAACCGCAAAACTGAGATGAATCATCTCAGCAGAAGAGCTCTGTCGACTGCTTCAGCTCAAACTTATAGTACATTATAAATGTTTTCCACAGGAAAAGGCTAGCCTTCCTCTCCACTCCATTTGTCTAACTTGTTTAAGGCAATCGAAAGCTTTCCAGAGAGAACTGTTTCTGGATTTTGCAGAATTTTCATTTTTAAAAAAAATTATGCACTTCACAGGTGGATGAGCTAATCCTTTCCACTATTACTACAAAGAAAACATCCACCTGCATTTCCCTCAGCATCACTACCCCTGAAGACTCTTGAAGCCCAGTGTAGGCTGCTCAGCATCCACCCAGGATTAAAGAAACTCCCATGCCAAGTCTGACCACTAATCAATACAACATACTATTTGGCATCTGACTATATGTTCTTTTACTCTGGCTACTAAGTAGGTTAGTGTCAACAGAACTGGCTAGTTACACAAATAAGAATATTCTTTACTTTTTTTTTTTTTTTTTTTTTTTTACAGTAACACAAAAACTTTCATAAAAAAGGATCTAAAG
>VXBW01001787.1:263061-284474 GCA_013400375.1 Thinocorus orbignyianus
TATTATAACATAAATACTTCCTCTCAGTGAAAGATGAAGTTTAGTACCACTGAGCAAGAAAAAAAGGCTAAAATAACAGGTTAAAGACTAAAATAATCTGCCTATAAAGGCATGGAGGCACTTTAAAATAATCTTGTTCTGCGTGCAGTGCAACTTACGTTGCCCAGTTTCTTTTCTGAGAGACAAGAGGCTGTACAGGCTCCATCCACACTGGAGTTAGACCCGTGAAAACTGTCTGACCACACATACAGGCAATAATTTTCATCTTTTCCTTTCCAGTTGCTTGTTTTCATGATATAAATCAGGGGCTTAGTTAGTCTGTGAAATTTTATACCCCTCAAATTTAGATGCAAACAATCAACACAATAGCAAGGTACAACTGACCACAAAACCCCAACTGCACAAGCCTAGCTGCTTCTTCTTCAAGATAATACTTAAGTCAGGACAACAATGATATTCAGATATTTTAATGCCAGCATAGGAGACACACTAGTCAGATTCTTGGCCCCTTCTGAGCACGATGGACAGAGGTAAATCTGACTATAACCCCTCTTTGCACAATGCCTAAACAGGCACAGTTGACACAGGAATATAAGATGTCCCTTACAGAGGTGTCATCAATAAACCCATTTAACACATTTTCCCAACCATTTTTAAACAAACTGGTTCTGCATCTAAGTGAAAAGTAATTATTAAAGATCTCAAGAAAATTACTCACAATGAAGACAGACAGAACAGTAGATACAGTACCTTGCTCAAAAGCAGAGAAATGGATACTGGTGTAGTAATGACAGACACCTAAACCCTGTTGTCCTGCCACTAGCCACAATGAATGAATTAGTTTAATAAATAATGCATTTTTGAGGTTAGGTTAGGGATAGTACAAAATGATGATTAAAGTAGTCCCAAACCATTTGTTTCTATTATTGTTATAAAAAATTACAATAAAAACATGTGGTCCTAACTGATTGACAGGATTTGCAGATTACACCCAGTAAGCAGCACTACTTAAAGGTAGAGAAAAATTATGCAGGATTGACACAATGTTTAACATTTTGTAGAAAACATTAGTAAAAGGTGGTGTAAGATGCAGAGGATCCAACACAAATATTCAGTCTTTAATCACAGGTCACAAAAGCCAACAAAGAAAAATCTTTTATATGCCTATTCAAAAGAAAACGAAACCGTAAGGAGAAGGTACACAACTAATCTCTTTATAACAATGTCATTATCTCTCTACATCAGGCAAAAGCCACCACAGAAGAAGGGCAAAATTAAATCAATTTAAAACTGACAGAAATTATACTGCACATTCACACTTAGCAAATCTCATAAAAAACTGCCAAAATCCATACAATCCTTTGATGTGCTATGTATTCAGTCTTGCCCAATGTTTTCAAATACTTGGAACACTGATGGGAATAAAATTCACTAATAATAAAGCAGCATGTTCCTTTGGGTTTGATGCATGCAAAATACTTTACTGCAAGTGTTTCTGCAAATAAAAGAAAGTTCAGAGCCCTAAAATTACACCAGAGGAAGCAAAATTATCAAGGGAACTTTTCCAAAGCTTGTGCAAGCCCAGTTTTTCAGTATCAATAGGAATTCTTATTTGATGTATCTGTCCAGAGAAGTGCAATAACTCATGGTCATAAAATTAATTCCAGACAGTTATCACTATGAAAACACTCGCTACTGATTGTGCTGTGTGCAATCTCATGAACAGCAGGATGGAAGAGATCTCCGCAACATGAATGTTGCTGTGAGCACAATGTAGTCATATGATTAATGCCTAATGAAAACTCAAAGCCAGCCATACACTGCACATCTACCATGAAAGCTGTTCTGAAGATGATAAAAGTCCTGCACCCACCTCTGCAAAATTATTATTTATGTAACAAGGGACACTGAGGTATAGCAGCTGAAAATCTGTAACATCAGAAGACTAATCAAGAAGGTTCAGATTGGACTAGATGACCTTAAAGATCTCTTCCAACCTAGATAATTCTATGATTTTATGAAAAAGAGTATGGCATGAAACCTTACTTTGATGAAAACTATGAAACATGTAGCTAGGGACATAGAAATAATTCACAGTACATTTGATGTTGGAAATAAAAAAAATACTTCTTTGAAACATTTCTAACAATGATATAGTTTTTACATATAAAAAAAAAACCTTAATTTGATAAATTACATGTGAAGCTTTAAAGGTTTATGAAGATACAATTTAAAATTATCACTGCCAGATGGGAGGCAGTCTTCACCGAAGACAATGTACTGTACAGTGTTCTAGTTTATCACTTGGGGAATGCTGTGGGATCTAAACAAGATTTACAGACAATGAAGTCTTCTTACTGGCAACATGATTTTGTATGTCAATGTATTACCCATTCCTTCTTCTCTCCTTTGACAGTGGTTAAAAAAAAAAATCATTTAGATTAAACAAGATCACATTTAACTGCAACAATCCTTACTGTCCCCTCATGTTCCCAAAGCAATTTGAAAGATGGATAAAACCAACAGAAGATCATAAAGAGGAGAAATAAACATAACAGTGGTAACTGATTAGGACATTGTCTACACATCTCTAATCTAGACAATCCAATTACTGCAAATTTTAGATCTTTCTGAATGAGAAAGCGAATCAAACATTCTTCTCCTTCACAAGCATAAAAATAACCACCATGGCATTGCAGTGCACCTAACAAGAATTATGACAACCTGTACAATTCCTCATCTACTACAATAATTGCCAAAGCACGGGGTTACACATTATTTGACAAGAAATAAACCTTTAAAATACAAAAATTAAGAATAAATAGACATTTCAAAAACATATTTTCTCTTCAGGTAAAGCATTGCTTTAAATCTCACCAGAAATTAAAATAAAATAAAATAAAATTAGTCCCACTAAGGTTTGCAATATTACTAAACATTTATCTGTCGAAGTATACCCCAACATCAGGGTATAATTCAGACTCAGGATTTTAGATTTCTTCATTAGTTTTCCTTCTATGTCTGTTCTCAAAGCAGACAGGTACCATAAAACAGAAAGGATTCTTAAACAAGATATCCTAAAAAAATTAAAATTCAGGCAACTGTGTTTAAAGTCAATGACACCCAGTAAAATGTATTCACCCCTTTACAGTGACAAGGACTCTCTGCTATCTTCAAAGTATTCCTACAAATTTTTGTAGTGGGGCAGCTCCTTTTAATTGATAAAATAACCAGAAATTTCCAGTTTCAAAAAACAGAAATCCATCTGTAATGGATACAAATGGTACTAAGAGCTTCGTAGGAAGTACAGATTCAGGACAGAAACATTTTCTCTTATGCCATAAGCCTGCAACTCGGTTCACATAAAAATTGGCATCAAAGTGAGCTTTTGCCAGTGCTTCCCAAAGGAATTGGGAATGTAAGAACTGTCACAAGAGACTGGAGGGACACAAGGATTTTTCTGGAATCAGAAGCAGTACATCCTCAGTTGGAGGATGAAGGGAAGGGAAGAACTGTTCTCAGCTGAGAAAAGGACAGGAAACAAAACGCCATAGTTCAGTGCTAACATACATGCAAACAACTGCAGCAAGACTAACTAGAGAAAACAAGGGTGGAATCTAGATTTCATACAACAGTACTGGTACCCTGATCAATAGATTTTAAACATAAAAAAGTATTAAAAATCTAGAGCTAAGCACATAGAAAAATCCCCCCAAACGGCAGACTTTAGAATATATTGTGGGAAACACCTCGGACGGATGAATCTGCTTTGAAACTAGCACTCAACACATTGAATAAGAAAAAAAAAAAAAATTATCTGTTTGAACTGAAATAAAGTTGCTTTATTTAATAGGGAGACCTATTTCTGAAAATCAGTTCCCATAGTTACCATAAGCTGCATTCCAAAGATTTAATGTTGACCTAAAGCACTTTCTTCTAAATCTTTCACATAGGAAGATTTTTCAAAAGACTTTAAATACATGAGCTTCTAGCCTAAGCTCTACACAGACTTTATAATAAAATTACTTTGTTACATGCTTAAAATAACCACAGTATCTAGAGTCCGTGTTCATCTCAGTTTTCATCCCCATGTTGTCAAAATAGAGGAAATTTTTTTTTTTTATTTGTGTTACACAAAGACACTCACTCCCCTGAAAATAATCGTGTTAAAGAGAACATAGACTCCTGAACCCCAACTTGACTGTTTTAGTAGCTGGTATCACACTAAAATCCCCCAACACCAAAGACAGGAAAATGGGATATGAGTTCTGAACATACATAATAAAACACACATTAAGTTAACTGGCTATTCATTCTCCAAGTACCTACATTGGCAAGTGTCCTTCTAGTAATGAGCTAGCAGTTAATTTCTTATCTAAATAAATACAGTGGTAATGATCAACCAGAAATTACCTGCATTTTTCTTGTTTTGTCTAGATCTGAACAAATGTAATCAGCTTATAATTACGTTAAGTAGTTTGCTTAGAATTCTATATATAGAACTGATTAGATGTTGCTAAGCAGAGTAGGCAACAGTTTAACACTTTAGTTTGATGTTGAAAGCAGAGGATATGGGACAGGGAGAGAGGATGGCAGAACAAACAAAACTCAAAAAATTTCAGAAATATTAATATATTTTAGAGGTTAATTTCTTGCTTTACACACATTTTAAATTTCTGTGTTACTTGGTTAAACAGCACATAATTAGAATTTGGAAATTATTACTATTAAATATTTAACTACTTTAATTGGCCTGAACAAGTGAATAATCAGCCACACAGATTACTGTTGACTCTTCCTGGAGAAAGAGAAAATTTTGTTGCCCTGGCTTGGGAAAGAGAGAATCCAGGCTGCAAGAAAATGACAAAACCACTGATGAGGCCCCAGCCTGAAGTTAAGCTAACAGCTTGGGATGTGAAAAACTAAAGGATATGACATGAGAAATTGCTAGATGTGACAGATAATATAGTAAGAAGTGATGTGATGGTTGGATTTCACAGATGGTTAAAGGGCAGTTAAGTTAGAAACAGCCAAACCTCACAAAAAAATTGAAGAGGGATCTTTAAGTTACTAGGGACCTTCTGGGAGGCAGAACTTGCCATGCCAGCAGTAACCCTATCTGTAACACCACAGAAGGCCAAGACCCCTTATGTAACAGTATCAGAAATACCATATTTAAATAGCAAAACCAGGACCAATAGGGAAAAAGTCATTAGGGGTGGATTGTTAACTTGAGAGCAGACTGGGATTAAAGAAAAAAAAAAAAAGAAAAAAGAAAAAAAAGGGAAAAAAAAATGAGCTACAGAAAGAGCTACAAGGATAGCAAAAGGAAGGTCAAAAAAGAGGAAAACAAGTACGCTATGCAAAATGTGACCAGTGCTGTCTGACACAGTCCTGCGCCATTAATCACCACATCCTAATTAGGACTGTAAACCAAACCATTCATTCTGAGTCAAACTTCCTTCCGTAATCAAGAGAAGTGAGGAGGGTGCCACGGTGCTTCCCCTGGTTAACAGGAGGACACCTGGCTGGAGGGAGAGGTCAAGTAACCTGGTTATCCCCATATCAGTGCTGGCTCCACATCTGTCAGCATCTGCATCTACCCACCACTCCCTAACGCAGGTTGTTAGAGACTGTT
The DNA here is from genome assembly GCA_013400375.1 of Thinocorus orbignyianus. Classification (NCBI taxonomy): domain Eukaryota; kingdom Metazoa; phylum Chordata; class Aves; order Ciconiiformes; family Thinocoridae; genus Thinocorus; species Thinocorus orbignyianus. The sequence continues at coordinate 268,700 of VXBW01001787.1, forward strand.
TGACAAATTGCTTCAATTTAACTCCTCATTTATATAATGGACTTAATACAGCTTTTCTTATCTCCTTCAGTATGGTTACTTTTGACACTATCAGTAAAAAAATAAAGTCAATTTAAGCTATTTAAGCTCTTAGTATTTATCTCTTGCTACTTTATCTTTTATGTAAACATGAAGTTGGAGGTTCTGACTTTTCACACATATTGCTTCAAGTTGAACTTTGATTCCAGGTAGTAATGCCATTTTTTTTTGCAAGAAAGATGATGTCAGGAGATGAATACCTTTCATGCAGAGTGAAAGGTACTCATAGCACAGGATAGAAACTGAAAGGAAGATAGAGGAAAATACAGTTCCTAACTTTACAAGTACGTGGGGGGAGAAATTGAAATCCAAAAAAGAAAGAAAAAGGGATGAAAAGAAACAACAATTTAAGAGTGCCATTAACACTAGCACTTACTCCACTTGTTCATAGATAGTATTAAGATGAAGTCATGCTTACCAACAATGCAGTGATCACTTTCCAAAGACACACACTCTTTGTTCATCACCAAGAGTCAGACTGACATTCAATGAATTTACTAACGAATTTGCAACTTCCTGTCAAAAATTGCTGTTTCTTTAAAAGATTAAAGGGATTATATCTTATACAGGGAAAAAGTAATCACACAAGGCTTATATTTTATGCTCATATTATGGCAATTATTTTATTTACCTTTTTGTTTTCTTGTAGTTTTCCAGTTGTAACGCCTGCATACATTTGTATCTTTCCAGCTCGCACTGTTCACACAGATCCTCAAGACACAATAGATGATTCTCCATTTCCTCAAAGCTTGCCTCTAGCTGGGCTGTAAGAAATACTTATATGAAGATCAAATTGTATCAATAGATATACAATTAAACTGAACAGAAACAGGAATTCATAAAGGTACATCATTAACATGGTAATAATTACACATATATGAATGTCTCAGTAAGATAAACAAATCTGAGTTCACACAACATTGCAAAGGGTGACAGCAGAGCCATATTAAGGGAGATTTATCTGAGGTTCCCTTTGTAGTAAGATGCTGAACCACTATACTTGCCCCAGCATCTTGGTCTCACAGGCTTATGGTCTATACTTCAAGAAAAGAAGTATCCAGAACTCATAATTTAATTTTGCTTCACTGTCAGTTTAGCCCTTCCTGGCTGATACCAATCTGAGGAATGAAGTTGTGCTGACCAAACCCAGCACTAATAACATATTATTCAAATGAAGAAAAAATAAAGTGCACTGAGAGAATTCTAACTTTTAAATGACCTCACGATAATATAAGAGAATACAGACTTCAAAAGTTTACTCTGAAGACAGACCAATTACTGACAGGCAAATCTATAGATTTAGCTATTTAATATATCCAGGCACTTAAAACCATGCAAAACCTCTTAATATCCTATTCAATCTTAATTGCTCAGAGTCTCAACTTAAAAGTGATCATGTCTATGAAACGCCCTGAGAAACCTGATTTTATCTCATAGCTCACTCTGTTTTGAGTAGAGATTTGGGCTATAGAACTCCCTAGGTACCTTCTGAACCTGAATTATCTCGTTTGAACCTTGTACCAAAGTATCACTCTGCCTGTAGGTGATTAATGCTGAACTCCATGTCCCTCCTCAGCATGTTAAAGTAGAAAAACTTCCCAAACTCTAACCAGCTAGTCACTCCGGGAAGGACCTCTGTGAATACAGAACTATTATTCACCTTTTTGCCAGGATTCCTCCTATACCAGAGAGAAGGCAAATTGCAGGAAGAACAATAAATCACATTTTAACAACTGAAGAATAGAAGACTGTTTGCAGTTCAGAGACTGATACACCAATCTGTTGCAGTGTATGAACTTAATTGCCGATGCAAAGAACTACACAGTTTATGGAATGAAGCAGCAGAAAAACTAAAACAACTCTTGAGTTTCGGCAGGCAGCTGTTTCACTTTTGCTTATACAGACAAATGCAATCTTCATAAAGCAAGACAAGAACTATTAAGTTCAAGGCAGAAAAAAAAGCAATTTAAAGTTAATGTGTTTTGGAAGCTCAAAAGAAGGAAACAGCAAGTTGAAGGCATTAGTCAAATCTTCAGTTCTGGTTTGGCCACTGTACTTAGAGCCTATACTGGAGTACACAAAATTTCAACTTTCTTAGCCATTACTATCCTAGTGATTCCCCTAGAAAACCTCACAAAGAAGTTTCCCAGCATGCATATGAATACGTTCAGCTCCTATTACTTAGTAAGATTTTTTTAGTCCTTAACAAGTCAGGTACTGCTCCACAGCAATCAGAAAGGGAAACGTGAATCATATAATCAGCAAAGATTTTCTTAAATTAATTATCTGTATACAGATCACTTGGGGGAAAAAACAAAAAAAAAAAGCAGTTAACAATTAACGTGGAAACAAATTTGAGGAAAGTTTTTCAGTTCTACAGACTGTATTGTATACCATGCATTCTTTACCACATACTCCAATTTCTTTCACAAAATCCAGACATATTCAAAAGGCAGTATCACGACCACAGTTACAACCGGTGGTCTCTTTCTGCTTTAGAAAATGGACTTTTCTAAGTGCATTAAAATCCAAACGTCTGTATTATGCTAGCTTGCTTTTCAGAATGATTGCTCACTTATTAATTTGCAAAATTCACAAACACAGCAGGGGTCAAGATAATTTACTAAGGTACCTATCAACAACCACTGTTTTTTCCACTTAAAAATCTCACCACCTGCTTTGCTGTACTTACTACTGAAATAACATTAAAAGACAACAAAGAATAGGAAAATAAATACAATGAAAAGAGTGAGTTCTAGAGGGCAACTGATTCCTAGCACTGGCATTTGAGCAGCCTCTAGTGGGAACTGCAGAAAACACTGTGCTCCTGAAGAACATGAATAATTAAGATGCCTTGAGAAGACAACAATCCCACTTTACTGCAACCAAAGTTTCAGAATTTTCCTCTTTCTGAAATGCAAAAAAAAATCATAGCTGCTTTTCACAAATGCTGAAGACTAGCTCCATAACAATAGCATCAGCTACAGTTGTAATTTAACATCTCTCCTATCCAAATGTGAATGGGTGAATAAAAAGTAATTTCCAAAGTCACATATTTATTCAATAAATGAAAAAAAAAACCAACACCCAAATGGACAACTTTGAAACTTAAGACATAATGCTTGGAGCAGCTCCTATCCTTATTCACAGATAAATAAGCTCATACTTTTAAAAGGGTATTTAGAAAAACATAAAATCTATAAATTCATTTCCAGTTTATATCTCACAGCAGCACCTAGAATCAACCTGCCCCAGACAGAAAGCCAGCTAATGTTCTAAAGAATACCTGCGAGATTACTACTTTTTCAGCTCTTCAAGAAACCCCACTAACAAGTAGTCAAGCAACAACCGCTATCTCAGTCTGAAACAGCATTTCTATGAAGGAGAAAAAACACCTCTTCCTATTACTACTTTTAAGGAGACTGGGAAAAAATCCATTGTACCTTTAGATTAAGAATTTTCCTATATAGTAATATATCACACTCGGTAGAGGTAGGTGGTTGAAAAACTTGTTCTTCAGGTGACCCTACAGTTCTATTAGTTTGACCTGGATTGCTTACACTATCACAGGTACAACACCACTTTTAAAAGGTTTACTTCCCAGTTTTAATTTTTTTCAAGTATGCTAACATCTGATCAGATTACATTAGATTGAATTACCTTCCAGTGCACACTGTTTTGCACACTGGATCTGTCACCCATGTTCATGTCCCACCTTTCTGAAACCAATATCGAGCTGATTAACATTAAAAAAAAAAAAAAAAAAAAAAAAAAAAAAAGGCTTAAGTGATGATTCAAATTCTGGATGTTGAAAGGGCAATAACTATCCTTTTCACTTTTACATGAGAGTAATTTTTTCTTCAAAGTTTTCAACAGCAGTTATAAGATGTTGAGTAATACAATGAATTTATCAAACGAAGTCACAGACTTTTTACTTGAGGTATGGGGTGACTGATAATGTGACTACCTAAGTTACAGGACTTTTTATAAAGTGCTAATGAAAATGTCTTGTAATACAGAGGAAAAGCTGAAGAATCTGTACATGACTCATACCAATTTTAAATAGGTCACTAAAAAGGCTCACTCCCATTATCTAAAATTTCTTTTATCAAAAGCAGCCAGGGTTCCCGATCTACTTCCAAAACGAAAGCATTAATAGATTTATTAGAAGTATATCATGTCACAACACATAAATATTACTTTTCTGAAATGATGACGATTAGTCAAATTACATCTTGGATGCACAACCCAGGACACAGCAGTTTATAATTCTATATTCATATATTGTTATACACAATGTTTCACTTGTATTTAAAATTCACTGCCACAGTATTAGTCATCTCTTGGAAAAGTGAATAGTTTACATTGATAAAAAGCAGAAAGTTCAGAGTTATAAAAACTTGAAACATTTCTGGTAAATCACTTCCAAAAGTGAATTTGGTATATATTACATGTTTCTCTTCAAATAGACTCTATAAAACTTATTAGAAAATAAAAAATAAAAAAAAATTCCAAAAACCTCGACCTCGCAGTGGTTAGGAGGAAATGATAAAAATGCCCACATTACTGGAAATCTGACACATGAGGTTCAAATCTCACAACCTGATCCAAAATTCATTAGCTTCCCTAAGCAAACTGGATAATGCTTCCTTAAATCCTGCTTGAGCACTACCAGAAATATTCTAAAGACACTGGGCCTTCTCCAAGTAACCCTACAACCAGGTTGACATTAATTCTGGTCCATAAAACTGTAACATTAGGAATGGGAAGGTTACCCAAATTCATCAGGATTTATAGCATTTGCAGTTATGACCTATGAAGACAATTCTATTACGTTTTTATTATATTGTTTATCTTTGGTCTACCAGTGAACTGCATCATTTTGTGCATGATGATATTAAAATCAATATTTAAATAAATCAGTATTTGAATTGACACTTCCTTAGAAAACAACTGAACTTTTTGAAAAGCCAACATTAAATGGTTACCACACATCATAAAATCTTACTAAACAAGGTGCTATAAAAAAATTGTAATAAAAGATGAAATAAGTTCCTTGGTTCAGAAAGAAATAGCAAAGTTATTACCAGCCTACCTAGGAACAAAAGCCGATTTGTTCATATCCACTGACCATAAAAGAATGAGAAATTAGCCACTGAACACAGAAAAGAACTCTCCTTTTCTTCACATCAGATGCCAGCACACAAATCCCACCCACCCCCCCAAAAAAAACAGGAGCTGCAATTACATGAAGAATTTCGGCATGATTTCCTAGCTGGTGTATGAACAGTACAGGCAGAGTCCCTGAGGAACTCTGCTACTAAAATTAATGCAGAGACAGCAGTTTCTCAAAACTTAAACTTGATGTAACTTGAATAGAGTTTCATGGAGGCAGTAAGAGGCCCACTGTTGACAGAAGGCACTGTTGACAGGTCAAACACTGCATCCCCATTTTAAGGTTAAGTAACACCAGAGCTTTTCAGAGACTAAAAGGCCAGAACAGTTTTTCCTAATCTTATTTTCAATAGTGGGTCAGTTTTGCACAAGAGGTTTCCACTAAAGCATTCATCTATCCATTTGTCAATCTTTTAAATTAAACCAACAGGTTAAAATTTGGTAAAGTTATAAAAATTGGAAGCCATCTAACCAACATGAGATATTTGGTAACCTTAATACGTAGCATTGCTAGTTTCAGTAATGAAAAAGCTGGGTATCACTTCAGAATAACTTATTTAAACTATGGAATCCAGCTTTGGAACCAATAATTACTCTCAACAAAAAGTTTCTGCCTTGAAAGTGTCCCAAGCCAGGTAAGTTCCCACACCCTCCCTCTCAAATGATGATTTAAAACAAATGATTATATAAAATGACACAGACTCAATCAAAGAGAAGCAACTACATGCATGAGTGTCCACACTACTCAGAAATTTAAAAAGACTTCAAGGATAATAGTTTTTAGCTGTTCACACCAAGATACGCAATTGTCACGTTATTTTGGGTGTGGGGGGGTTGTTTTTTGTTTGTTTGCTTGTTTTTTGGTTTTGTTTTTTTTTTGTGTGTGTGTGACACATACAACATTTTAACTACTGGGAGAGTAACCACTACTAGTTTTGCTCTTTTACAAAACCAGCTTAAGAATTACTATTTTACAATAGAAAGGATGTGTTTGGGAAGCAAAAGTAAATTTTATAATTGTGACGTTTACAACAATTGAACTTTACCCTGTACTGACTTGAATGCTTATTATGTCTATAAAACCTTACCTAGGTTTGCCGTGAGGCATTCCAAATCTGCCAAAAAAACAGGTATTTGTTGGAGGTGATCCTGTAGTTCCACCAGACTGTTTCTTTTCTTCTCCCAATGTGCAGAAAGCATCACAACTTCACTATCCACCAGCTGAAACAAAAAGGTTCTTCACGTTATTTGCAAATTTATGCATCTATTTATGAGCATCTTGGTAATTTTTTTAGAATTAATACATCTGCAATCATAAGGTCAGCACAGCAAGCCTAGAGCACTGCCACTGTGAACTTCTCAAGTAAACATGCCCAAAAATGTCCCTGTAATATGAAATATTTCTACTGAAATACATTGATCAAAACAAGATTAAAAGTTACTTTTCAACATACTAATCAATGTAGGAAATATTTTATGGATTTTATTAACTGCAAATAACATGCATCTGGAATTCCAACAGCAGTGTTGCACTGGTACACGATAACAACATTGCAGTGCTGCAATGTCAGTCTTATTTAGATCACTAAGAGTTTAATGTTGCTAGTCATACTGATTTAATCCTAACAACAAAACTGAAAACTACACATTCAAAATACTCTAAAAAATTAAATAGAAGGAATTACATTTAAAAAAAGTTGCCTTTATAACAGTCCTGCTTTTCTGCTCTTGAGTTAAACTTAAGTGGAGTAGCTGCAAGTCTTTAAGGACATGTTTCTACATTAGACAATTTTTGTTGTTTGATTAATTCTAAGTTTTATTACATAGAAGTATAATGAGAAGAGGACACTCTGAAGGTTTTCACTGAAATGTGTGGAAAAGGTAGGCCATACTAAGAAGAACATAATATATTTCTTACCCCAAACACACCTCTTCAAAGTACACCTAGCAGTAAGTTTTTTATCCATTGTAAAAAGATACAGAGAAGACTCCTAAGGAAACCTGAAAAGTCAGGGAGGATGCAGCCAAAGTGAAGCTTTCCACCAGGACAGAAAACCCCACAGCTCAGTCCTGCTTTGCGTCGTGGCCACCCAGCTTACACCACCTGCTCCTTAAACAGGGTTTGAAACGGAAAGTCTGGTTCAAACCTCCAAAACGGCAGAGCAATGCATCAGTAACACTTACTGGAAGTTTTCCTTCCCTTCATTCCAGAAATAAGCCACAAAACTTATCACTTTACTTGCACAACAGGAAAACTGAACAAAATGAGGAGAAACCACAGACACTTTCTCAGTATTTTCAGCCAGACAGGTCAAATCTTGCCATTTCCTGTCCACTGGGAGAGGGCAGCAAATGGTGTCAGGCAGCAGCCCTACATTGATAATAACCCACAAACACAGATCAACCCCAAGGGTATTCTATGCTTCCTCAGCTCCCTCCAGTGTTTTTAGAGAGCTACAGCTGTGACATGCAACATAATTCTGGCAATGGTTTGCATTAAGTCATATTATTTAACATTTGCATTACATTATTGCTTACATTATTAGTTCTTGTTTACAACGCTATTTACTTTCAATGTTAAAATGTCTTCAGCAGTCTCAACATGCCCCACTAACTTAAATCTTTCAAATAATGGCATAAGAGTGCAGAAACTAACCACCTGACTTTCTGGATATATTTTATTTTTACCATCATCTTCCTGTCACACTCTGACAAGGTCATACTTCTCAATATCCTTCCATACCTAACATATCCCACAGGAAAACAGTAAGCAAAAAATATTAATGTATCAGCTCAAGTACACAAAGTGATTGCAACTATTTGGAAGGACAGAAGATGAAAAATTCTCAGTGTCCATGCATCAGTTGAAAAGTACTTTAAAAGCACTAGGAAATTCTCACACTCAATGTTTCTTAGTGTAACTGAAATAGCAAAAAGTAAACAGAAGAACAAGCTTCAGATAATTCTAGTTAGCTGATACCTTGTTAGAAACACAATCACAGAGCTTCTACATCATCTATATTTAATAGTGGAAGAATACTAATTGTAGGCTGAGTATCATCAGATCTGGAAGTCATGTGAGAAACAAGCGGAACTCGACATTCTGGTCTATTCCATCAGCTTCCTGTCAAACATCATCTTAAAACCAGTGAAAAACAATGCAACTCGGCAGTTTTCCCAAATAACAATACGGAGCATTATTTTCTCATTATACTGGTTGTACTGGACCCAGCTGGGATGGAGTTAACTTTCTTCACAGCAGCCCATACGGTGCTGTGTCTTGGATTTCTGTCCAAAACAGTGTTGATAACACATCAACGTTTTGAATATTGCTGAACAATGTACAGCACCAAGGCTTTCTCTCTTCCCTACTCCTCCTGCAGTGAGTAGACTAGGGTTGCACAAGAAGTTGGGTGGGGACTCAGCCAGCACAGTTCACCATTGGCCCAACAGACACCTCATACCATCTAACATCACAAGCAACAACAAAAACTACGGGTTTGGTCTTACAAGGTAACCACTGTTCTGAGACTGGCTGGGCATTGGTCTGCTTGTGGGCGGTTGTTAGGGACTGCCTTAGTAACACTCATTTTTCCATTGTCCCTCAATTATTAAACTGTCTTTATCTCAAACCGTGAGTTTTCTCATTTTTGGCCTTCCTATTCTCACCTATGTCCCACTGGAGGCAAAGTGAACAAGGTTGTGTGGGTACCTATCTAGTGGCCAGGGTCAACCCAGTACAGTGGTACTAAAAATTTTAGTTTAAAATTATTTAGACATTTTAAAATATCATTTCAATTGTGGCATTGTTATTTTTTCCTCACCTCTCCAGCTTTTGCACAATCTTTGGCTCCTTTGTGAAGGGCAGCCCAAGCATCTTCAAATCTGAAGAGAAGAAAGATAAATTACTGTTTTTACTGTGATCTCTTTACAAAGGAAGAGGATGAAAATGTGCCTATATTTACAGGGACTACCTGAAATAACAGTTTTAAAAGCTGCATGGTTGTCTCGGTAGAACAGTAAATACCAGAAATAAATATAAAGGAAGAAGTAATTTATTTCAAAGAAAAGTGATTTTTTTTTTTAAACTGCTAGTTTACATTAAGAGCTAGACAGACACAGCAATATTTACAAGACTATACATTAAAGCCTTAAGCACTACTTGGAACACAGTTTCACTAAGAAAATGAAAAAAAATAATAAGATTGTAATCACAACTGTACTCCCTACAAAAAAAGAGAACGGAATTAAAAAAAACAAAAGAGAGAGAGAGATAAAAATACAAAAGAATTTATAATGCAAATAGCATCTGGTACTCAGAAAACATGTGATTAAATACACACAAAATACATTTTCATTTCATGGCAATGAAAGGCATACTGTCTCAATTATAACAGAGTGAAACCATATCAAATATGTAAAAAATACAACATATGAAATTAAAAACACAGGGTGGATCTTAGTGCCGGTCTCCTTTATCCCTGTGCATTAGATCCCAAATTAAAGCCATTTTTCAAATGTTGTTTTTCCTCCAGAACTTCTGTTCCATTAACATGACAGCACTTAAGGATTGGGCAAGCTTTAAATGTATTTAAAATTTGGTAACTACCCCTATTCTACTCGCTGCAGAACACTAAAAAAAATTATTAGTAACACCTTCACTTTCTTCTCATTTTCTTAACCTCATAAGTTATTCTGAAATTATAGGAAGCAGAGACCACCAAAGAAACAGAAGATCGTACCTGCCTAGTAATTCCAGTCCAGCAGAAAACTCTGGCAAACACTGAACAGTTCTATAAAACAAATGATAAATATACAAATGTTGTTAATGAATAGAAGGCAGCTGTTATAAAATGCATATGAATGCACATCTGCATTTGACAGATAAGGTAAGCACAGAAACATACCCTACTGTTCACTTGCACATTTTGTCAATTCTGGTTAAAAATGCATCACACAGTACATCTTACAAGAATGTTCCAAAGTTAGCATTAGGGGTTTTTCCCCTATTATTTCACAGCAGCCCATTCTTACCTCTTTTGACTATGTTCATTAAAAATAACTTTAATGAGATAATTTCTCAGTAAGTTAAAAAACACACAAGATATATTTCTTTTAACCTATAACAGGAGACAGAAACATTCTGGAAATAAGACTACTACACAAGTTCTTTATGTCTCTCAAAGACTGGTACTTAACATATTCTACATTAAAATAAATTCTAAGCTAAAGAACCATTGCCAGCTTAATGTTCTAATGATCTCCTACTGGATGCACATATTTTCATTAATAACAGCTTGGAATATAAAGGCAACTTATCATAAGTTAAGGACAATTAACAACACAGCACTTCTAATAACATATTATGTGAAGATCTTGATATCATCCAAGATGCGCTTCTTGGAAGATTACCAGATCAGACCGCTTTGAACTGTCATCCAAACAATTTGAATGGAAAAAAACAAATACCAGAAATGAAACTTTTTTTTTCTCCTTTTTCTTTCTTAAACCAATAGAAAAGTGATAAAATCAGTGAGGTGGGAAGGTACATCAGGTTGCCTCTAGTACAACCTACTTTTCAAAGCAGGACCAGCTATGGAATCAGACCAACTTGCTCAGGGGTCCATTCAGTTGCAATTTGAAAAATCTCAGAGAAAGAAACATCTATGAGCAACCTTTTCCACTACTTGGTTGTCCTCATGAGCAAAAAGCTTTTCTTACAGCCTCTTCCTGACTGAACATCTCGTTTCAACTTATGCCTATTGCTCTTCATGTTCCCACCATGTACCTGTGTCAAGAGTTTGGCTCCGCCTCCTTGATAGGTAATGATGGGCTGCTGTTGGGTCTCCCCAAAGTCATTCTCCAGACTGAACAAGCTCCAGTCTCAGCCTTTACTCACATGCACAGAGTTCCAACCCCAAGCACCTTGGTGGCCCTCCACTGAACTTGCTCCAGACCATCAACTTCTTATATCAGGGGCCCAAAACAGGAGCTAGATGTGGTCTAAGGAGTGCTGAGCACAGGGGGTAATCACCTCCCTCAATCCCACTGCCTGCGGTCCTGTTCATACAGCTCAGGAAACTGTTGGCTTTCCTTGGTGCCAGGCATATTGCTGGCTCGCATTTAGCTTGCTGTGTCCCAAGACCCTCAGGATCTTTTCAGCAAAGCTGCTTCCCAGCAAGGCAGTCAGCCCCAGTCTCTGCTGCTGCAGGGGATACTTTCTTCCCAGTGAAAGACTGTGGATTTGTACCTCTTGAATTTCATGAACTATCTCTTGGCCCATATGATCCTATAGGCCTTTATGGGTTGATTTACTCAAACAGATCTTCATCCACTACTGCTCAGTCTCCTTCCTTCACTAAGCACAGAGGACTGGCAGACCTGGTTTGTGAAGACTGAAACAACAAAGGCGTTGAGTACCTCAATAATATCTACATTTGCTGTCACTCAATCATCCACCCCATTTATCAGCAATACCACATCCTCTTTGTTCAGCTTTTTATTATCAATGCAGGGCTAGAAGCGCCTCTTCTTGTCCTTTACATCTCTGGTGTCAATTCTAGGTGAGCTCTGGCTTTCCTTAGGCTATTCCTGCATGCCAAAGAAGTTACGACAAGGGTACCAAGAAGCTATCACTGACATCTTCCCGAATTCTTATTGACTGCTTCCTACTGCACTGTCCTTTCAGCAGATCTCAAGGAAGTTAAGGGCCCACACACGAATGGGGTTTTAATGATACAGATAATTTCTCAAGTAATTTAGAGAAGACATCATTCACTCCCTGATCACATGGTCAACAACAAACTCCCATGGCAACATCACCCTTACTGGCCTCTTTTCTGATTTTGATCCACAAGCTCTCAGTCATCCTTACAATCAAGCTAAGCTATATTTGTCTCAGAACTTTATCAGCAAAGGAGAAGTCACCCTGGCATTCCCCTGTTTGTGATGATCCATTTGGCTTGCCCAGTGCTTCTCTGAAAATGTGATGGATATTTACTTTTGTTTCATTGTCAGATGAGCCAAAATACTATGGAATGGAAACATACAAAGCCGGCAGTTGCCTAAAACAGTTTTATTCAAACATTCACCCAATCATAAGTTTGTTTCTGTGTCAATACAACCAGTCTTCTGTTAAAAAACCTCTACATCCAAAGCATCAATCTTCAGAACTTTATGGCTTAAGATGCCAGTATTTTTGTTCAGGGCTTGCTTTTAAAACTAAAGTCTGTCCACACGCTGTGTTTTAGTAAGAACATGCTTTACACTAAAGCAAACCTGGGCTCATCTGAAGAAGCAACATTCAGACACATCATTGACAAATATTAAATAGCTTTTCCCTATAGTTCACACAGGTTGAAAGAATGAACAATATACTAAAATGCAGAAGATAAAAGAAAAAACTCACCACAATTCTTAAATCTTCTTGCAACAGAGGTGAAAACAGATAACTGAAGTACATCATTATACATATTTTTGCCACAATATAAAGGCTCTTATTTCTGCTCTTGTACTAAAGAAACTGAATTACAATTTTAGTACATGAAATTTACAGAGACTGTAAATAATTACATTTCAGTGTACTGCAACCTGACTCTTTCATGAAGTGCTACAATAACTTTGAATATTCACATAAATTTAAGTAGTCATTTATAAATTAATTGATAGCCACCAGAAATCACATAGGCCTATCAATCAAGGTTCTGTTAAGCAAAGTACTTCCTCAATATTAGAGTAAAGCTTTTCTGTCACAAAAAAAAATATTCTGCAAAATTTTATGCAAATGTTTTTGTAACTGGGTCATATATGAGCCACTTTCAAATTTTTATTTAAGAACATTTTAGACCAACGCTATACATTAAGATGTTCTGAAGTACCTCTGCCTGCTTTTTTTTGCTTCTCTTGATTTGTCGCCCAAAGTCTTCAACCTATAAATCAAAACATATAATCATCAGACATTTCGAACACCAAAAACAGAGAACAACTTATTTGAATACATAATGTGTTAATTCTAGTCTATTATAGTTAATTTTGTTTCAGCTTATTTCACAAATAAATCAAATTTCACCTAGTTTTGTGGAGACGGTCATATGAAATTATTTCCACCTATACTGCTTCTAAATTATGAGATACTTTTTTCTGACAGTGCATCAAGCAACTGGGTATGAGAAGTTTAATGGGAACTATATAGCCAACTCATCTAGCTCTCAATACTGTTTGCTTAGCAGACAGGTATTAAAGATCTGCATAGAAATAATCAAAAAGGCAAATGTGCCAAGGAAAAGCATGACAGTCACACAGAGACATTTCCCACTTGCCATAAGTCTGCCAACATAAAACTAGCACAAGCACAACTTTTCTTCTGCCAAGTATCAGACCACAATGTGCTACTACTAGCATCACTACAGTGAGCATATCAGATGCTTGTTTTACCTTTGGATAACTTCAAACCAACTGGTATCTTTCTCAAAAAAGACAAAACACACAACCCAAACCAATAACAAACAGCATCCCCCCCACAAACCTCTTTTCCACTCTTTACTCTTTTTCAGTCAACCCATATATTCTAGTGAAGTTGGCATGGCAGGGTGAGAAACAAAACCTCCTGTTATTTCCTGACCACCAAGATGATGGACATCCTCAGCCTCTATGCCCTTTGGAGTCCCAGCTGCCCAGGACAGAAAGGATTAGGAAGAAATAAAGGACGCACAGACATGAGCAATATGCCAATGGACTATGAGATATCCTCCAGACATGACACAGAACTATGTAGTCCTGAGTGACCCAGTGACTGACACCCTAACATATAAGTATATAGGTTGCTTCTAGGGTGAGCTCAATCACTCCCCTAGTTGTCACCACCACCAATTTCCAGCAGCTCAAAGAAGAAACCTCAAAGGTCTACAGCAAAATAGGTGGTTGTCATTTTGAGACAAGACATGCTAAGGCAGGTCTCCACACGCTCTGTTAGAGAGCTGCTCATAATAGCCAAGCTAAGTAGCAACAACCTCAGCACATGGAAGAAGAACACTACTGTTGTAGAAAGCTCTGCAATTTTCCCTTCTTCTCTGTCATGTTCCCCAGTATGCACCCCAGCCTAAAACAGCAGTACTGCTCTGAATACAGGGATAGAAGGCAATGTTGGGTCACAACTACCAGTTCTCGTACTAGACTATCTGCCAGGTAGTCGGAAGTAAAGGTTACAGAATTTATCACTAGACTACAGGCTTCCTTCTAGCAGTGTTATCTGTACAAAGAAGAGATACTGTGAGCCACACCACTCAAGCTGGCAAATTCACATAAAGTACTGCCTTCACACAGACAAACACAGCTCGTTGTTTTGGGGTTTTTTTCCCCTCCTCCTGCAAAAGATTGTTTGCAGGTAAATGGGTCAAAGTCTGGATGCCTCACTCACAGATACACAGCTGAGCAGGGGAAAGAGGTGCTCACTTCTTTCTACACAGAAATAGCTAATAACTCTAAACTCTTCTTTCTATAGACCACACAACCCCAGATACAATCTTTTTCAGTTGTGCAGTATTCCCTTATTCCTAAGGAAAAATATCCCTTTCAAAGAAGTCCTGGAAACTATATCTATATATAAACATTTACCATAGGGGTATTATAAGGCAGCTTCAACATTGCTAAAGACCACGCAGTTTTAGAAAGTAATTGATTACAACACAATACTCTCCTGTGGCTCATTATGAGCCAACAGTTTTGCAGCACAGACATGACTTTATTCTCTGGCCATCCACTGACTGTCCAGCAACACTCACTGGGGCCACCTGGTTGTACTAAGAACAGCACTGATACAAGGCCTACCCAAAAAAAAAGCCTTGTGAGGCACCGTTGGAAGAATATCTTCCTACTTTTTAATGTAAGCAAGGGGCTGCTCCTTCCACTTCTCCTGCGCTTCTCTTCCCCAAGAGACAGTAACTCATCTTCCAAGGAAAGAAAAGCTTTTCGCACACTGAACAGAGTACAACGATGCTCTTTAAGCAAGACCATTAATCTGTAAAACCCTGAAGGTCAGCTACTTCATAAAAAATTCAAGCGCGTTAATTGACGCCATTCACATCTCCCTCGTCCTCTCGCAACAGCAGTCTCTCTTTCTCTCCCCTGACCGCAGCTGTCACCCAAACACCACGGCTCCTCCTCCCCTGGGCTCCGGACCCGCAGCCGCCGNGGAAAGTACTACCCACCCGGCGGTGAGGTCCTGCTGCACACTCAGCAGCCGCTCCCGCAGCGTCTCCAACATCGTCACAACCTTCTCCGGCCGCCGGAGGCCAGAGCCGAGCAAGGCGGAGCGCGGGGCCGGGCCTCGGCTGCCTCCTCCCCCTCAGCCCGCGGAGGCTGCCAGGCGGCAGTTAACCACCGCCCTCGCGCCCGGCGGAAGGCCCGCCTTCTGTTTTCCGTTGGGGGCCTCGCGCGGGTAACGGTTCGAGTCCCCTCAGGAGTTCCTTCTCCTTGAGGAGAGCCGGCTCCCGGGGTGCAAAGCGCCGCCCGCTTCGAGGATAGG